>CM064497.1:23722542-23784383 GCA_032716605.1 Paralithodes platypus | reverse complement strand
AGAGAGCGTGAGCGTGAGAGAGAGAGAGTACAAAGGAGTACAAAGGAAATCAAGCAAAAACAGGTCTAGTGACCCCTCTTTTTCTTTTTTTTTTTTTTTTTCTATGTGATTGAGGGAGGCAAAAGGCAGAATTGGCTATAGCGAGTGCCTTCCCCATAGTTGAAAGAGTGACAGGGCCAAAATCAAGGGACGATCGAGCCAAAATGCCTGAACACACGGGAGTTTGAAGCAATTTAAGTCATAGGAAGAGGGAAAGACTGATTCTGGGAGAGAGTTCCAGAGCTCAGCTGTTGAGTACAAGAAAGTTTGAGAGTAACGTTTCACTCTTGGGTTAGAGAGTTGCACAGAGTAGGGGTGGGATTGAGTTGCAAGACGGGTACCACGTGCCCTACGTAAAAGAGGTGGTATGCACTGGGAAAGATCTGAGGAACACTGATTATTATAGTAGCGATAGAATAGCGAGAGAGATGCAACATTGCGGCCGAGAGAGAGAGATTGCAGAGAGTTGGTGAGTGGATGGGAGTTAATGATACGAAAGGCCTTCCTTTCAACTTTGTCTAGGAGAGCGGTGTGAGAGGAACCTCCCCACACATGTGAACAATACTCAATACAAGGACGCCCTATGCCCCTGTACAGAGCAAGAAGCTGTGCTGGGGAAAAGAACCCCCTAAGGCGGTTGAGCACACCCAGCTTCTGGGAGGCTGCCTTAGCAAGAGTGGTAATATGGTGCTTCCAAATGAGAGCAGAAGAAAAAGAGACACCAAGAATATTGAGAGAAGATGAAGGGTTGATTTTTGTATTGTTGAAGAATAAGGGATAGTCTGCTGGGAGATCCTGACGGGTAGATAGATGGATAAATTGGATTTTGGAAGCATTAAAGGTAACAAGGTTTTCTCTGCCCCAATTGGAGAGAGTATTTAGATCAGAATTTAAGAGTTCTATGGCTTCATTACGTTTGTCGTTAAGGGATTGCTGGCTGGGGCGTTCTGAAAAACTAATGGAGTAGTGTAAGGTTGAGTCGTCTGCGTATGAATGGATGGGAATTAAGGTACAGTTAAGGAGATAATTTATAAAAATTAAAAAGAGAATAGGAGATAGGACAGAGCCCTGAGGAACACCAGAGTTTATAGGGTGAGGAAGTAAACAATGGCCGTCCACAACCGCGGCTATTGAACGGCCGGAAAGGAAATTAGAGACAAAGGCACAGATGGAGGGATAGAAACCGAAGGAGGGTAGTTTAGAAATTAAAGATTTGTGCCAGACTCTATCGAAAGCTTTCGATATGTCTAGTGCAATAGAAAAATTCTCACCGAAGTCTCGAAAGGAGGATGACCAAGAGTTAGTAAGATATGAAAGAAGATCACCAGTAGAGCGACCCTTAAGGAAGCCATATTGGCGATCTGAGAGCAGATAATGAGAAGAGAAATGCTTAAGAAATTTGGAAGCAAGAATAGTTTCAAAAACTTTAGAAAGACAAGAGATGAGAGCAATTGGACGATAGTTGGAGGGTTGAGAGCGGTCACCCTTCTTTGGGACAGGTTGAATGTGAGCAAACTTCCAGCATGAAGGGAAGACGTTAGAGGATAGACAGAGACGAAAGAGTTTGCCTAGGCAGGGAGTCAGCACGGAAGCACAGTTTTTGAGAACAACAGGAGGAATACCGTCCGGACCGTACACCTTATTAGTGTTAAGCCCAGAGAGGGTGGAAAGTACATCTTTAGAAGAGATTAGGATATTAGGCATAAATAAGAGAGAGGAGGGTGGAGAGGGAGGAATAGCACCGGAATCATCCAAGGTGGAGTTTCTAGCAAAAGTTTGAGCGAAGAGTTTAGCTTTGTCAGAGGAAGAAGTGATGGTTGTACCATCAGAGTGGGAAAGGGGAGGGAAAGACGAGGAAGATAAATTGTTGGAGAGGTTTTTGGCTAGATGCAAGAAAGGTTGGGAAGAGCTAGAGTTGGATAATTCAGTGCATTTATCATTGATGAAAGAGTGTTTGGCGAGTCGAAGAACAGATTTGGCTTGATTCCGGGCAGAAACATAGGAAGAAAGAGAGTCTTGAGTTTTAAGGCAACGGTACCGTTTGAATGCTTCCTCCTTATTGCGGACAGCAGTAGAACAGGCGTGAGTAAACCAAGATTTTTTAGCATTAGTCTGAGAGAAAGAGAATGGAATGTATGCTTCCATGCCCGATAGCATTACCTCGTTAATGCGTTCAGCACTCTCCGAGGGTCCCCGGCCATGGAAGCAGAAATCATTCCATGGGAAATCAAAGAAGTACTTCCGGAGAGCCTCCCAGTCGGCAGCGCCAAAGTGCCTCAAGCGTCGCCGGCTAGGAGGATCGGGTGGCCGTACTGGAGAGATAGGACAGGTGACAGAGATAAGTTTATGGTCGGAGGAGCCCAAAGGAGAGACAAGATCGACAGTATAAGAAGAAGGGTTAGAAGTTAGAAACAAATCAAGAATGTTGGGCCGATCTCCGATGCGATCCGGGATACGGGTTGGTTGCTGAACTAACTGCTCTAGGTCATTTAGGATAGAAAAGACGTAGGCTTGTTCACCAGGTGGATCAGTAGTGTGAGAGGAGAGCCATTGGCGGTGGTGAATGTTGAAATCTCCTAAGATGGAGATTTCTGAGAAAGGAGAAATGGATAAACTGTGTTCCACTGTAGAGTTTAAATAGTCAAAGAATTTGGGAAAGTTGGTAGAGTTAGGGGAAAGATAGACAGCACAGAAATATTTAGTAAGAGAATGACAGGAAAGTTTGAGCCATAAAGTTGAGAATTCAGAGGAGTCGAAATCGGGAACACGAGAGCAAGTGAGTTTGTTGTGCATATATGCACAACATCCGCCTTTGGCTTTGAAACTAGGATAGAGAAAGTAGGAGGATACAGAGAAGGGGCTGCTGGATGTTGCTACAGACACCTGAGTTTCGGTGAGGAAGAGAAGATCAGGTTTGTAGGAGAGATGGTGTTCAACAGAGTGAAAGTTAGAGGAAAGTCCGCGAATGTTGCAGAAATTAATAGAAAGAGTAACAGGCCGAGGTCCAGGTAATTGTGTAGGGTCGTCAGAGGATGGTCGGTCGGGTGTGGGGGCATTTATGCCCCCCCCCCCCCCGGGGACTCCGAGGCTGGGCAAGAATTCATAATTTTGTTTTTCAAATGTTGGTGTCGGGGAATGAAGTGTGGTGTGCATGTTTAGTGTAGTGAAGTGGATAGGAGGAGGAGGTGTTTGTGAGAGGTAGCTGGATTGTTCTCAGTGTAAATGAGGCTACTTGTCCTCCAAAACACTGAGGATCAAGTGTCCAAACAGTGGTTTAGAGTGGATAAGGGAAAATTGGAAAGGGAACTAAAGAGAGAGAGAGAGCGCGAGAGCGAGCGAGTGAGAGAGAGAGAGAAACAAGAGAGAGAGAGAGAGAGAGAGAGAGAGAGAGAGAGAGAGAGAGAGAGAGAGAGAGAGCACACACACAAAGGTTCATCCCACATTATCCCAAGGTAAACCCAGCACTGATCGACCTACATTAAACACCACTATTTTTCCCACTACAGAAGTGGTCGCATTTTCTAAAGCCCACTGTGCTTTTACGATTTTTGTAACTCTCAGATGGGGCAGTTTGTGCAGTCTTTAGCCAAAATAAAATTATATATAGTATTATAAATCTGCATTGACTGAAAACGAGATACCAGAGAGCTGTATAGTATTTAAATGGGGTCAGTTCGCTCACTCAAAATTCACCTAGATTTACATCAAACCCAAACTACATATTTCAAAACTATATCCCATATTGCTTAGTTTTCCTATTTAATATTGAACATTTAACTTTATATGTGTCTACGTATATGGCGTCTGTGCGTACGTAAGGTAAGTTTTGACTAATTTAACTTTGTATAAGTTACTATAACCAAATTTAACCTAATGTATTTATCTATGTGAAAAGGTAACAAGTGTCTCCTCCGAAGTTGAAAGAGTGACAGAGAGCTAAATTCAAGGTACGTTAGCGTCAAAATGTCTGGACACACGGAGCTTGAAGCAATTTAAGTCATAGGATGAAGGAAAGACAGATTGAGGGAGAGAGTTCCAAAGCTTAGTTGTTGATTAGGAAAAAGACTGGGAAAATCTAATTTATTATAGCATAACCTAATATATGATACTCTATAGTCCATTCATTGTAGGTAGGCCAGAAACCCTGAGTTCTGACATCTGTAACACAGAAAGGGCCACAGCAAATGGAATGTAATTGTCCACACCTCGCTGGCTGACACTTGCCAATTGACCACTTGCGAGGTTCAGGCTATGAGGAAGTTGGATCCGTAAACATCCATATCAAACAGAAATGCCATGATAATATAGGTTTCTGATGGATGAAAAGTATGTTGAATTGTGTTTTATGTATTTATATATGCACTACAACCGTATTTTAGCTGGTAATTCTGCTAAATATCTACGTCTACAGCTCCAACTTCCTTATAGCCAGAAACTCGCAAGTAGCCAATTGGTAGACAAATGAACTCTATTACCCTAGTCCTGTTTGAGTCATAGAGGTTAGGAGTCAGGATTCCTGGCCTACCTATACTGAACGGGGTATAGCCAAACTTAACCTAACCTAACTTATCCTAAACTATCCGTATATATGATAGACATCTTAATGGGGTAGTACTCACTTGTTCTGGCCCCCCTTCTCCCTCATGTTTAGCATATTAGTTTTGAGGTTTTAAGACGTTTGTTCCGTTAGTTTGTCGATTTTGAGACATTTCACCTCATTTTAATATTTTCAATATTAAGACCTTTCGTGTCCTTTAGGTGTTGATTTTTTCCCTAGCGAGCGAAATCGAGCCTCTAATTTTAGAAGAAACCGGCCTTCGGCCGGGATTTTTTTCTTACCAAAAAATAAACAAATTTATCTTGAAAGGGGTTCTTGGAGGTGTTTTTCTAAGCTTGATGGAGGTCTAGCGAGGAAACTAAAAATAAATGAAAAATAAATATACCGGTATAGCTAAAAAAAACAAGCACTACCCCCTTAACTTAACTCAGTCTTCCTAACTTAACTAAGCCTGTCAAACCTAACCCATCTAATGTAACCTTCCTAACGTAACCTTCCTATTATATCCTACCTGTCCTAACCTTCCTAACCTAGAAATGTTGCCAACATAATACCGTAATTTTAACGGTCACAAGCATATAGGCCTACTTAACCATCAACATTGCTAGATGTTGGTGGTTATCTATCTATCTATCTATTGCCTGACGCCGTGATCCCCGAAGGGGTGGCCACGAACGAACCGCCGCCATGCACCTCTGTCCCCAGTCAGTCGACGCCCCTCCTCCCAACCAGCACCGCCTGCATTCATATACTTCCTCACTCCATCCATTATATAGATGTATTATATAGTTAAGGGGAGATTTTTTTGTTTTCTTTTTTCTTTTTTTGGTTGATTATTTAATATTTTTTTTATTGTATTAGTTTCCTCCCTAGACCTCCATCAAACTTTAAAAAACACCCATTAGATCCCCCTTCTAGAGTAATTTGTACATTTTTAGGTAGAATTATTTCCCGGCCAAAGGCTGATTCTTCCAAAATTACAGGCTCACTATCATTCGCTTGAAAAAAATCGACACCTAAATTGCACGAAAAGTCTAAATATTTACAAATAAATGGGGCGAAAGGTCTTAAAATCGACAAAATAATGGGTCAAACATCATAAAATCTGAAAACACTAATGGGGCTAAACATAAGGGAGAAGGGTATCTCCCCTTAAGATACCGTAACAGATTTTCGACCGTAGTATTTATATTCTTTTACTGTAAATGTTAACGACATCCTTTCATGGTCTTTTACTATTTATTTTACGCTAATGTATAAAGTTAAATAATATCGTTAACACTTTCGGAAAATTATTGATTTTAGCAGTACGAACCAGCCCATCTGGCCGGGATTAAATACAATCGCCTCCCCGTTTTGTTTGCTACTGTGTAAAGACCTCATGTGGCTGGGATTAAAAACAATCGCCTCCCCGTTTTGGCTGTACGCACACCCAATCTGGTTGGGATGAAAACCATACCTCCCCGTTTTGGCTGTACGAACCATCCCATCTGGTCAGGATAAAAATAATCTCCCCCGTTTTGGCTGTACGAACCACCCCATGTGGTCGGGATAAAAACTACTGCCTACCCGTTTTGTTTGCTACCTTGTAAAGACCTCAGGTGGCCGGGATTAAAAACAATATCATACCTGTTTTGGCTGTACGAACCACCCCATCTGGTGGGGATAAAAACAATAGCCTCCCCGTTTTGGCTGTACGAACCACCCCCTCTGGTCGGGAGAAAAACGATCACCTCCCCGTTTTGGCTGTACGAACCACCTCATCCGGTCGGGATACAAATCCCCCCCCCCCCCCGGCTCTGTTTTGGCAGTACGAACAACCCAATCTGGTGGGGATCAAACCATTCGTCTCCCCGTTTTGTTTTCTACTCTGTTAAGGCCGCAGGAAAACACCATGCACTTAAGGGGAGGGAGGTAATCGCTTTTTCTGGAACCCCTTCTCCCTCATGTTTGACATTTTAGTTTTTGAAATTTAAAGACATTCATCCCATTAGTTTGGCGGTTTTGAGACCTTTCGCCCCATTTGTTTTGTCAATATCAAGACCTTTCGTGCCATTTAGGTGTCGATTGTTTCCTGGCGAGCGATAGCGAGACTGTAATTTTAGAAGGACCCGGGAATTTTTTACCGAACACTGACAGGCACTTTGCACTCCATGGGTGTACATTATTGGCATAGATGCCCATTGCATATTTTACACCCGAATAAGCTATTTTATGTACCCCTGTATTAGCAAGGACGACCCAGAGGGGGAACATATTTAGTTGTGTTTTTATTTTATCTGTTTCGAGTCGGCTACCCCCATAAATTCTATATACAAAAAAAAAAAAAAAAAATGGGAAGGTGCCAGAGTAAAAAATATACATACATACTTACTTATTTTGTATTTGGAGATAATAGATAGAGGAAGAAAAAAACAAAGATATAACACAAAAGGCCCATGTGCCTAAAGACATCCTCCATTCATACAATGTTTGTAACTATTGTTGTTGGTTGTAAATTTGTGGAAAGCAACGCCAAGGATGTTAATTCCAGAGAGTAGAAGTCTTGGGGATAAAGACATTTTGATAAGCAGAAGTTCTACATTACATTGTGGAGGAGAGAGTTAATTATTGGGGTATTCAGTGCTTGTGGGATTTCAGGCGTTTGTTTGTATCTATTACAGGATTATTTTTGTCTTTGTGTGTGTGTGTGTGGTGTGTGTGTGTGTGGTGTGTGTGTGTGTGTGTGTGTGTGTGTGTGTGTGTGTGTGTGTGTGTGTTGAAAGGGGGTGTAGGGGGCGTTTTTGTGTTCCTATTTGGATTTTCTTTCTTTTTCTTTTGTGTGTGTGTGTTATTGTGTGTGTCTGTGTGTGTGTGTGTGTGTGTGTGTGAAAACCTACAGTATTCTGACCACCAGGATATCTCATTGGTCGAAGCTTTGTTTACATTTTGTTCACCATTTTCTTTCCTTCATATTAAGTAACACCCCGTTCTTAACATTAATCATCAATTACAAACCCCAATGTACTTGAATAAACTAATGTAAGCATATGGTCCTCCCGGGATTCGAAATCGGGACACTGAAGACCCGATGAAATAGCGAGTCAGGTAATGAGATTGTGCTTTTGTGCAAATTATTTAACCCCTTTCAGCACGATGACGTCTTGTTACCTTCGATTCTGGCTGAAATTAGACGATTTTATGCAGCTTAAGGGGAGATGGGCCATTTTGCTGGTTCCCTTTCTTCCTCATGCTTATCACCATTAGTTTTGAGGTTTTAAGACGTTTGCCTCACCTCATTAGTTTGTCCATTTTAAGACATTTCGCACCATTTCTTTGACAATATTGAGACATTTTGTGCCCTTTAGGTGTAATTTTTTTTCCTGGCGAGCGATAGCGAGCCTGTAATTGTGGAGGAACTGGCCTTTGACCGTGACATTTTTCTACCGAAAAATGTACAAATTAACCCATAAATGGCGAGCGTCTTCATATGAATCTGAACCCTAGGAGGGCGAGCGTCCTCATATGAGCCATGGCCTAAAAAAAGCCTTTCCAAACATCCCACTGTCACTCAAAACAAAGGAATGTGTATATATGTGAGATTCCTCTTCATACATCCTATCACTACTCCACATGTGTCCAAATTCCCCCTTTCATCTCCTTCCCCCCCCCCCCCCCACTCTATTATTACCTATTTTTATTCCTGTGATTATTGGTTTATTTATGGCGCCAAAGCTCCCTACCCGGTTTCAAGGTTGATAGGGAGGGGTATGGAGGGAGGAGAGAGAGAAAGACTAGCCCGCACTACCTCCAGTCTCGCTGGAGAGCTCGTGAAGGAAGGGTGCAGTTTCACTCTCTGTCAACTCCATGAATGAACCGCTGGGCAATATTTCGTGTTTGTCACCCCCCAAATACTATTCTCACTTGTTTTATTGTTGCAACATGTAACTATCTTCATATTAAACATAAAATAGGCGCATATGAATAAGTAATAACGATATTTATCGGATAATGCAATAGCTTCACCCCTCACGACGGCCGTTTAACGCATCGGAGTCTCGCCGCGGATAGGTTAATCTCTTAGGGGGATCTAATGGATGTTTATTTTTAAAGTTTGATGGAGGTCTAGGGAGGAAACTAAAAAAATAAATGAGGTTGATTATAGGGCAAAGAAAATTGTTTAATGGTAACCAGAATATGGTGAAGATTACGTCATGGTACTGAAGGGGTTAATGGTAAACACAGGTTACAGCAGAATCAGCAGGAATTAATGTTTAGTAGAGCTTATTAAGGGGACAGTGGCTGTTTTTTTTTTACTAATTCATGTATTCAGATATTTTTTTAGTTTCCTCGCTAGGCCTCAATCAAGCTTAGAAAACGCTCCTTAACCCCCCCCCCCCCCCCCCCCCCGCCCTTTAAGATAAATGTGTAGATATTTCGGTAGCGGTTACTCTTAAAAATTGCCACTTAAATGACACGAAAAGTCATAACATTGACAAAATTGGCAAAAAGTGTTAACATCGCCAAACTAATGGACCGAACGCCTTAAAATAAAAAAAAAATTGTTTGGGTAAGCACGAGGGAGAAAAGGGTCCAAAAAAGCAACCCATCTCCCCTTAGACAGACAGATAACCAGACTGACAGATAGTCAGAAAAATAGATGAATAAAATACATACTCACTTGTTGCCTATTGTAGGTTATATGGAGAATATGAAGATAGGCGGTACTGCTTGGCATAATGGACACACGAGCGAGAGAGAGAGAGAGAGAGAGAGAGAGAGAGAGAGAGAGAGAGAGAGAGAGAGAGAGCGCGAGAGCGAGAGAGAGAGAGAGAGAGAGAGAGAGAGAGCGAGAGCGAGAGCGAGAGCCAGAGAGATAGAGATAGAGAGAGATATAGAGAGAGAGACAGACAGACAGACAGACAGACAGAGAACGAGAACGAGAACGAAAGCACTAGAACACTTACACTTTTGTTGCCTAAGTTGTGGACGAGACAGTGAAGATAGGCGGTATTGCTGGCCATACTGGAGACATTCCGTGGGGCCGCCTCATCAAACACGGGATGCAGAGGAACCGTGAGAGACCCGTTCGGATCTCCCAAACTGAGGTCTAACAGCGGCTTGATCGGCTGCACGGGGCTGCTGCTGCTGTCACTGAGGCTGGTGGCTCCCTGCTGTTTATTGCTGCTGGGCTGTTTGTTGTCGGTTACTTGGTTGGCGACCTGTTTGTCCGACCGCCAGTTGGGTTTGTGCACGACGGAGGTGGGGCTACCGAGGGACTGTCGCGGGGATACCAGAGTCAGTCCTGGAAGATAGAAAACAGAATTATAGTGTTTTTTGGTATTATTATTATTAGTAGTATTATTATTATTATCATTGAAATGTTTGGGCTCGAGGAGAATGAGCCAAAACCTCCACCGTACCTGCCCCAACATCAACGCTGCAGAATTGTCACGATAAAAGACAAGAGGAGAGAAAAGAAAAAGTCCATCCCTAGGCAGGACAACAGAATACCTCAGTGCCCCCTATCACCACGGGCATGTAAACAAAGCCCACTACCTGTACCAGCAGAATACATGCCGCTCCCCCGCGTTAATCCCTTCCGACCGAGCCTCCAACACTTGCCGCTCCCTCCACAGGTGAGAAACTCCAGCCAGAACTAAATCTCGACTATGACGAGTATTACTTCATGGAATTACAACATCAACACCAACGGCTCGCTTGGTGTAGTGACTAGCGTCTCGGACTTCCACCCAGAAGGCCCGGGTTCGCGCCCACGCTCGGCGCATTAAAGATTTTTCACAAGCACTGAGTCGTTACCATCCCTCATGAGCAAAGGGATGGGGTAGTAGTACAGGACCCCAATGGAAATACGCCTAATCGGCCTTATTGAGCTATCCTTAGCTAGCTTAGCATGCGCTAGCTTTAAGAACTATTATTATTATTATTAATGTCCACGAATGTATTCAGACAGAAATAACCACCACTACAACTACGAGGACTGCCAACAACGACAAGAGAAATATTCCAACTCGTAAAGAAAGCATTGCATAATATAACACACATGTATAAGAATCATAACAACTGTAAATTAATTATTATTCACTTGTACATGCTTTCTAAGATCTACTTTTAATACTAATAAATAAAGAATAACATTACCTATGTAACCATATGTGTACTATATTTTTAAGGCCTTTAATAACCGAACAATAATTCAAAAACCACAATTCACATGCCTCTCATATTCCGAAACGAAACGCACTAACCGAATAGCAAATTAAAAACTGATTATTACCTGCCTGAAACAAAGATTGTTAGGCAAAACTGGCTTCGCTTTCGGGTATTTCGGTATTTATAGTGAGCGTGCTTAATTGTGAATCAATTCGGAGAATACTTCCGTAGGGGTTAGCCTAACTCCCCTTAAAAAGTATCCTGGGTGCAGTGACCAAGAAGAGTGTGTAGGAGGCTTAGAAAGTGACCATTCTAGCTTGTCTACGTGACAACGGCGTCCCCCTCTGGTGTCCACAGACTGGGAAACAAACAGTGCTACGTCGCCAGATCTCTCACGGATCCTACATCTCTTCCTCACCCCAAATTAAGTGCTTTTGTGATACTGTGTTTTGGAAATTGTTGTGAAGGTTATAATAAGATATGTTAGTGTTCAAATTAACATAATTGTAGAGACCTCCTTTATGGACTCTCCTTTTCATAACCTACCGCTCGTGTTGCGAGAACAAAACGCACACTATATATAAGATTGATATATCTATAACAGTCTGGATAAAACCTATTTATATTCCATATAAACGTTATATATATATATTGTATCTAGGAATTATACCATACACCATAGGTAACTACCAGTGAACACTCCCACATCTTGTTCTATTGTGTTATTATTTGCTGGGTACGAAAGTACATACTGTATATAAGTGTCCACAGAGAGTGTAATTTCAGTCTATTCGTCAGTTTAATTTTATCTTTATGCTTCTTGACGTCAAACTCTGTTTAGGCCTTATTTAGAGTTACATTTATTCCTCTTTACATCACGTATTAAAATCCGTACGTCGAGACTATCAGCCACTCATTCCGGCTAATATTATTTATCCTCAGTTCCGTGAATATATATTCATTATTACTGATTTATCAGCCACTCATTCCGGCTATTATTATTTATTACCAGTTCCGTGAATTTATATTCATTATTACTATTCTACCAGCCACCCATTCCGACTACTATTATTTATTACCAGTTCATTATATTCATTATTACTATTCTACCAGCCACCCATTCCGACTACTATTATTTATTACCAGTTCCGTGAATTTATATTCATGATTACTATTCTACCAGCCACCCATTCCGGCTACTATTATTTATTACCAGTTCAGTGAATTTATATTCCTCATTCTGACTCCATGAATTAACTTCGAGGTATATCTTCTTTCATCTGGGATTAACGTTGAGTTATTTTCTATATATCCTAGACTTGATTTTACATATAAACTTTATCTTGTATGCGTCACATCAGTATAGTTGACCTACCTCCCCACCGCCGTACTTTGAGGTACACCTTACTGACATGCTACCTTGTGGGTACCTCAGCGGCGCTACCTCGCCTTACCTGAGGTTGCGATATCAATTGTCCATATTTACCAGATTGTAACTCTCTGTATATGTTTGTATAATATATTGATATAGTCATCATATTTATATCCTATTTTTATGTAGTGTTACTATTCAACTATTTACCTTATTCTTGTGACACGAAATATTATAAATAATTGTATAACTATCAACTTGTTAATTTTCAATACTTTGCCAATCGGACTTACGTTCCTATAGCTAAGCTCCGGATTGATTCTGTGCCTTCTACCATAGCATAATAAGAAAACCACTTGTGCACCGAACTTGGGTATTTTATGTCATTGGTGGTGATTGATTGAACTACGAAGTATATATGTCAATGTTAGCTATGTTCCTGTTGAGCAATATAAAGTTCTGAGTTTTCCTAAATAGGAATTATAAGAACACCTATAAAGCGTACTGGATTACAGCGTCGCATAAGAATTATTATCCTGCTGAAGGTAAATTCCCAAGTCGCCATTTTGATTATTCAGCTATTCCGAAGATATTGGAGCAAAGTAGGTTGTTTAATATGAAAACTTGGTGTAAATAAGATGCATAGATACCACATTTTGCCATTCATTATTAAGTTATCAGAGGTTACGAGATTGTATTTCCTGCCAGATGGAGAAAAATCGACTATAGTACTACGGAAAACTGTATTGGCCTTTTCAGTACAAGACCCAGTAAACTTAAGAGCATTGTTGCTGAAGGTGTGTGTGTGTGTGTGAGCTTCAATAACTTCTAAAGGAAATTTAAAGGGAATCTGAAACGTACCAGAGTCACAAGTGGAAAAGAGAAAACAACAGTAATGTTTCGTATATAAAAGATCTGGGAAGAACCTTCAGCACACACACATATACACACACACACACACTCACACTTACATATACAAACCATCCTAAACTTAAACACACACTCCAGCACCGTACACTTATACATACAATCATCAACCGACACACACACACACACACACACACACACACACACACACACACACACACACACACACACACACACACACACACACACACACACACAGCCCGTAGCCTAGTAGGTAGAGCTCTCGTCTCACACACGAGGGGTCGGGGGTTCAATCCCAGACCGGGCGGAGACAAATTGGGCTTGTCTCCTTTCATGTGTTAGCCTCAGTTCACCTAGCTGTAAATAGGTACCTGGAATAAGTGGACGACGTTGTGACGTCCCATCTGGGGTTGGCAAAAATGGTTACAAGGCGAGATGGGTATCATATGGTTCACCTAAGCTGATGGCTACCTAAGCCTTCGGGCGAGACGGTACCGTCTATAGTGAGAATGGTACCAAACAGATCCACCCTAAGCCTTCGTTTCCGATGTCGCCAATTGGCTAAATATACAGACTACACACACATCCACAGCCATTCCAACGATACATATAACACCTACACATATAGGAGGCGGGAAATAACGAGCATGCTCACTCCCGCAATACAACTAGAGTAAGTACAACTAGAGTAAGTACACACACACACACAAAATAATAGATACCCTAGTGCGCATTAATGTCACGCCTGCTAAAAGGAAAACCAAATAAATACGTTGGGAAACAAATATAAATAAATTTCCTGAGAAATATTGTCCAGCCAAAATCAATAGGTCGCTAAAAGCCTTGATGATAGTGTGTGGGATATCTATGGAAGGGGAAAACTAACGTGTATGAGACAGAGAGAGAGAGAGAGAGAGAGAGAGAGAGAGAGAGACCTCGGTAACTAGTACTTTTCGGTTAATATATAGAACATAATAATAAATAACGCCCTTCATAATTACATGAAGGGGTAATTTTTACATTAATACATTCATTTTTCATCTACACACACACACACACACACACACACACACACACACACACACACACACCAACACCCACACACACACAGTACCACACACAGATACACCCACACACCTACAGTAAACCTCCCACACACACACACACACAAACACACACACACACACACACACACACACACATTCATGTTTACTGTAACACATTTTCCACCTGCTGTTTACATTTACGTTGCAATTCCAGGGTGGCCAATTCCTAACTTTTCAAATACGTGACTGGATTTATTTACTCGAACCGTACAATCTGCAAAAATTCTGTTTAGGAGAGAGAGAGAGAGAGAGAGAGAGAGAGAGAGAGAGAGAGAGAGAGAGAGACAGAGAGAGATATGTAGATAAACAGATAGATAAATAGAGAGAGTTTGTCTTATAGGTATCATGAAAGTACAAGAAAACAGCAACAACATATGGTAATCCTTACGAGGCTACTTGTAAATAAAACTACCGATCCTATGTGAAAACAGGAAAGGATAGACAGCGAGAGAGAGAGAGAGAGAGAGAGAGAGAGAGAGAGAGAGAGAATACATCACATCTCGTCGAATCAGCTAGGATAAAAACATATACAGGTATATCTAACCAGCGTCAAAAGAAACGAGTAACAGTAAAATCATAATTAAAAGTAGACAACATAATGGCCAAATTATTTTAATGATATGCAGTCTGTTGGGAAGGAGACACTCGGAGGTATCATTAGGTGGGAGGGGTTCCAATAATGAGAGAGAGAGAAGAGAGAGTGAATTTATCAGCATCTGAAAGATACGAAGTAATGCTACTATTTGTATTCCAAATATATTTTATTTATGCGATGGACCATTCCCTCCCTCCCCTCCTTTACTTACACTCACTCTCACTCTCTCTCACACACACTGTTACTAGGGTTTACAGGAGAGAGATAGTTAATATCTGGGAAAATACATGCAGTGTACCGTACTCTAGAAAGGGTGCTCTATATAAAGAAAAATTGATTGTCTCGTACTCTAGGCTGATTTCAAAGCTGTGCAGAATACTATGTACAGTTGCCCAAATGAATAAGTGTACCGTCTCTTATATGTTTAATGAAACGACAAATGTTTTTTTTTTTTTTTTTTTTTTCTATGTGATTGAGGAAGGCAAAAGGCATAACTGCCTATAGCGAGTGCCTCCCCATAGTTGAAAGAGTGACAGGGCCAAATCAAGGGACGTTCGAGCCAAAATGCCTGGACACACGGAGTTTGAAGCAATTTAAGTCATAGGAAGAGGGAAAGACTGATTCTGGGAGAGAGTTCCAGAGCTCAGCTGTTGAGTAGAAGAAAGTTTGAGAGTAACGTTTCACTCTTGGGTTGGAGAGTTGCACAGAGTAGGGGTGGGATTGAGTTGCAAGACGGGTACCACGTGCCCTACGTAAAGGAGGTGGTATGCACTGGGATAGCTCTGAGGAACACTGATTATTATAGTAGCGATAGAATAGCGAGAGAGATGCAACATTGCGGCGGAGAGAGAGATTGCAGAGAGTTGGTGAGTGGATGGGAGTTAATGATACGAAAGGCCTTCCTTTCAACTTTGTCTAGGAGAGCGGTGTGAGAGGAACCTCCCCACACATGTGAACAATACTCAATACAAGGGCGCACTATGCCTCTGTACAGAGCAACAAGCTGTGCAGGAGAAAAGAACCCCCTAAGGCGGTTGAGCACACCCAGCTTCTGGGAGGCTGCCTTAGCAAGACTGGTAATATGGTCCTTCCAAATGAGAGCAGAAGAAAAAGAGACACCAAGAATATTGAGAGAAGATGAAGGGTTGAATTTGTATTGTTGAAGAATAAGGGATAGTCCGCTGGGAGATCCTGACGGGTAGATAGATGGAGAAATTGGGTTTTGGAAGCATTGAAGTTAACAAGGTTTTCTCTGCCCCAATTGGAAATAGTATTTAGATCAGAATTTAAGAGTTCTATGGCTTCATTACGTTTGTCGTTGAGGGATTGCTGGCTGGGGCGTTCTGAAAAACTAATGGAGTAGTGTAAGGTTGAGTCGTCTGCGTATGAATGGATGGGAATTAAGGTACAGTTAAGGAGATCATTTATAAAAATTAGAAAGAGAATAGGAGATAGGACAGAGCACTGAGGAACACAGGAGTTTATAGGGTGAGGAAGTGAACAATGGCCGTCCACAACCGCGGCTATGGAACGGCCGGAAAGGAAATTAGAGACAAAGGCACAGATGGAGGGATAGAAACCGAAGGAGGGTAGTTTAGAAATTACGATTTATGCCAGACTCTATCGAAGGCTTTCGATATGTCTAGTGCAATAGAAAAGTCCCACCGAAGTCCCAAAAGGAGGATGACCAAGAGTTAGTAAGATATGAAAGAAGATCACCAGTAGAGCGACCCTTAAGGAAGCCATACTGGCGATCTGAGAGCAGATTATGAGAAGAGAAATGCTTAAGAAATTTGGAAGCAAGAATAGTTTAAAAACTTTAGAAAGACAGAGAGATAAGAGCAATTGGACGATAGTTGGAGGGTTGAGAGCGGTCACCCTTCTTGGGACAGGTTGAATGTGAGCAAACTTCCAGCATGAAGGGAAGACGTTAGAGGATAGACAGAGACGAAAGAGTTTGCCTAGGCAGGGAGGTCAGCACGGAAGCACAGTTTTGAGAACAACAGGAGGAACACCGTCTGGACCGTAGGCCTTATTAGTGTTAAGCCCAGAGAGGTAGAAAGTACATATTTAGAAGAGATTAGGATATTAGGCATAGAAGAGAGCAGGGCGGAGAGGGAGGAATAGCACCGGAATCATCCAAGGTGGAGTTTCTAGCAAAAGTTTGAGCGAAGAGTTTAGCTTTGTCAGAGGAAGAAGTGATGGTTGTGCCATCAGAGTGGGAAAGGGGAGGGAAAGACGAGGAAGAGTATTATATGATTGTATTAGAAGTTTAAATACAGTATATATTAAATTAATATGATTTATTCACGATTTGATAGCAAAGTAATCTTGCAAGTTAATCACACTAATTATACTTACCTGCATCATATCATGGCGTGTATACAAATTCATGTGACTAACTGTCCTTGTAATCTGTAGTTACCTTGCTCTATTGAATAATTGTCAACAAACTTTGAGATAATTATTCTTCACGTTAGACTAGATATTACATGAGGAAATATTCACATAATCCTACAATGCACATTTTCATTTTTGGTTTCAATCCTGGCTTCAATTTAAATTGTGTGTAGTAATTGTATTTCCCTGTACGTTGTCTAACCCAGTTTGTACTTTAGATACTTAAAATAGTTGGCCTCTCAATCTACAAAGGAAATCAAGCAAGGAAATCAAGCAACAACAGTAGTGACCCTTATAGGCTGCTTGTCCTTCAAAACACTGAGGATCAAGTGTCCAAACAGTGGTTGAGAGTGGTAAGGGACATTAGAAAGGAACTCTGCCCTGGAACTAATTGTCCGTGGCAGGACTAGGAAGTAGTAGGGACCTGTGGTTAGTAACTGAGGGGAGGTTAGTTATTCATTTACAACGCAGTCTACCAGAGAGAGAGAGAGAGAGAGAGAGAGAGAGAGAGAGAGAGAGATACATAGAGGTACACAAATAGAGGTACATAGATACACAGACCACACAGACCTCAAGGTCTTTACTAGGCAGTCTGGCCTTACAAACTATATATATATATACATACATATACACACATATACACATACATATACATATTATACACATACAGACAGATATACAGACATACATAACACATACATATCATACACATATATACACCGTACACACATATACACATACACATACATACACACACAATACATACATATACAGTATATATACATACTGTACAGTGCACACACATACATAATATACATACATTTTTTTTTTTTTTTTTTTCATATCACCCAGCCCTCTGCAGATAGAGGTCAAGTGTTTATTGCGTCGCTCGCCACCACTCTCGCTGGTAGTTTATTCCACTCTGTCACCACACTGTAGGATCTAGGTTTGCCTTTTTGTTTTTGAATTTCATTCCATTTCCACAATTTTGAGTATTATTGTTTAATGTGAATAGTGCATTTACATCGACTTTTGTCGAAACCTTTTAGTATCTTAAAGCACTCAATAAGCTGACCCCTCAACCTCCTCTTTTTTAATGAGAACAGGTTCAATCGTTTAAGCCTTTCTTCATATGGTTTATTTCTTAATGAGGGTATCATCTTCGTCGCTCTACGCTGTACTGACTCGAGTCTTACAATGTCCTTGATCAGATAAGGTGACCATAACTGCACACCATATTCAGGTGGGGCCTCACCATACTTTTGAACAGTGGCACTATTACGTTTTCATGTTTATATGTAAATTTTCGTTTAATAAAGCCCAATGCTATGTTTGCCTTATTTGCAGCTGCTATCCATTGGTCGGAAGTTTTTAGGTTTTCAGATATTAGTACCCCTAGGTCTTTTACTACCGTTGCGGTTTTTATTTGTTTGCCATTCATTTCGTATTGGTATTCATATTTCTGCTACCAACCTGCAGCCCCTGACATTTATCGACATTGAAGGGCATCTGCCATTTTTTCGACCACTCTGATATCTTGTTTAAATCAGATTGCAACGCATGCTATCATCTTCGTTCAGGACTGTCTTTCCTATTTTTGTATCGTCGGCGATTTTGAAAATGGTGTTGTTTACCCCTACATCGATATCGTTAATGTAAATGAGAAACAGGACCGGTCCAAGGACTGAACCCTGTGGAACTCCACTAGTGACAGGCTCCCACTCCGATTCCACTCCATTTAGCTCCACACACTCTCTGTCTTCTGTCGGTAAGCCAATTTTTTATCCAAGAATGAATTTCACCTTTGATACCTATCCTCTCCAGTTTAGCCAATAGTTTTCGGTGTGGCACCTTGTCGAAAGCTTTTTGAAAGTCCAAGAAGATTATATCTAGTGATTTCGTCATGTCGTTATATGTGAATAGTTTGTTATAAAATTCAATCAAATTTGTTAGGCATGACTATTTTTGATTAGGTTGTTTGATTCGAGGTAATCTACTATCTTATCTCTAATGATTTTTTCCATGATTTTTCCTACAATTGAAGTTAGGCTAATTGGTCTGTAATTACTCGCTTTGGCCCTGCTACCCTTCTTGTATATCGGCGTAATGTTCGCATCTTTCCAATCACTCGGTACAATCCCCTGTAGTAGTGATAAGTTAAATAGTTGTGTCAGGGGTTTTGCTATTTCGTCCTTGACATTCTTAATTATTTCGGGTGGAGCATGTCGGGTCCCGGGGTCTTATTTACATTTAAATTACTCAATTTGCTTTGTACTTCGGTAACACTGATGGTGAAATATCCTATCTCATGAGTTGAGGTGTTATTTTCAAGGGTTTATGATCGATAATTTCTTCTGTGAAAACTGAGCCAAAATATTTGTTGAGCAGATTTGCCGTGTTTGTGTCACCTGTTATTGTCTGGCCATCTTCTATTAGCGGTCCGATTCCGCTTTTGATCTGTTTATTTTTGTTTACGTAACTGTATATTTGTTGGGGTTTTGTGGCACTTGCTCTGGCAATAGTCATTTCGTAATTTTGTTTGTTCGCCCTAATTATTTTTTTCACTTCCCTTCTACTATTTTTGGACAAGTTTTTAATTACTTCAGTGTTTGTGTTATTTTTTACAAGATTGTGGAGTTGATTCCTTTTCCTTATTGCCTTGCCAATGTCTCTACTGTACCAAGGGGGCATACTTGATTTCGTATTACGTTTTGGTTTCATGGGTACAAATTGTTTATGCGCTTCTGTAATTGTAGACTTAAAATGTCCCCATAGTTCATTTACTTCGTTTATATTTATGAGGTTTGAGTGTATGTTTGATAGCGATTCCTTAAGTCCGTCATAATTTGCGTTTTTGAAGTCCGAAACCATTCCTGTTGGAATGTTCCTGAGGAATATTTGCTTATAACGTTGATTCTTAAGATTTTATGATCGGACGTTGCCAGATGTTCACCTACATCCAGGTTTGATATTAAATGTTCTTGGGTAGTGATTACGAGGTCTAATATATTGCTGTCTCGCGTCGGCTGTTTTACGTGTTGAGTCAAAAAATTGTCCTGGATGAAGCTTGTCATTAGGCGTGACTCAGCATTTTTTCCGGTCAGGTATTCCAGTCCAATTAGGGGGAGGTTATAGTCACCTAGTAAAACTGTTTCGTCGGAATTAAGGGTTTTCTCTAGTATTTCATAAAAAATTGTATCATCGGCAACAGGTAGTCTCGGTGGTCGGTACGCTGTAGTGATATTTAAGTTCATGTTTTTTGTATTTATTTTGACGCACACTATTTCTGCATTACTTTCGGGGAGAGTTACCTCGACTGGGTTTAAGTAGGTTGCAACGTACATTGCAACCCCCCCTCTTTGTTTTCCATTGTTACGGTCTTTATGAAATTTTGTATATGGCTCTATGTGATATTCATGAAGTAGATCTTTATTTTTAAGGTTCAGATGTGTTTCCGTTATACAAATAACGTCAACTTTCTCATTTAATAACAGACATTTGAGTTCGTCTATTTTGTTTCTTATTGAGCAGGCATTTATGGATATTATTTTTATATCATTTCTCTCAGCATGCGCCGGATTTGTTTTTCTTATTGGTGAGGATGGCTTTGGGGTTGTGACTTGAAGCCGCGGCTGGTTGTCAAATTCATTCAGTTGGTTGGGTTGGCTTGGATGGGGTTGGGTGGGGTTGTTTAGTTTGTTTTGTGGTGCAGGTAGGTAAGTTTTCGCAACTTGTGGGCCATTGGGGTTGACGGTTTGCTTTAAATGGTTGTGATGGACTTCTAAGGGTTGGGTGGGGTTATTTATTTCTCTTAACTGTGCGGGTGGAGTTTGATTGGGTGGGGTTGTGGGAGGGTTTTTCCGGGGGTAGCGATATCAATACTCAGAGGAGTCTATTAGCATAGTTATTTCTCGTTAGAGAGAGAGAGAAAGAGGAGAGTTGGAGACGTGAGAGGAAGAGTGACGAGGAGAGAGAGAAAGGAGAAGAGAGAGAGAGAGAGAGAGGAGGAGAGAGAAGAGAGCACGAGAGAGAGGGACGAGAGGTGGAGAGATGCGAGAGAGAGAGAGAGGAGAGAGATGAGAGAGAGAGAGAGAGAGAGAGAGTGGGAGAGAGACCGAGGAGAGGAGGGTTGAGGAGAGTGAGAGCCTGAGAGACCTGAGAGAATGAGACGAGAGAGGAGGGAGAGAGAGATGAGCGAGAGGAACGACGAGAAGAGGAGAGAGAAGAGGAGAGAGAGAGAGAGAGTAGACGAGAGGAGAGAGAGAGAGAGACGAGGAGAGAGAGAGAGAGCTACATAGAGCTACATAGATACACAGACCACACAGACCTCAAGGTCCTGACTAGGCAGTCTGGCCTTACAAACTATAATATGCATATATGCATATATACACATACACATACATACATACATACATATATATATATACATATATATACACATACATATACACATACATACATACACACATATATATACAGTATATATATACATACTGTACAGTGCCACGCATACATATAAATACATTTTTTTTTTTTTTTTTTTTTTTTTTTTTTTTTTCCCATTCATATACCCCCAGCCCTCTGCAGATAGAGGTCAAGCCTTCCCTTGAAGGCGTTTATTGTGTCGCTCTCCACCACTCTCGCTGGTAGTTTATTCCACTCTGTCGCCACACTGTAGGTGAAGAAACTCTTTGTGACATCTAGGTTTGCCTTTTTGGTTTTTAATTTCATTCCATTTCCGCGAGTTTGATTAGTATTGTTTAATGTGAATAGTGCATTTACATCGACTTTGTCGAAACCTTTTAGTATCTTAAAGCACTCAATAAGCTGACCCCTCCAACTCCTCTTTTTTAATGAGAACAGGTTCAATCGTTTAAGTCTTTCTTCATATGGTTTATTTCTTAATGAGGGTATCATCTTCGTCGCTCTACGCTGTACTGACTCTAGTCTTACAATGTCCTTGATCAGATAAGGTGACCAGAACTGCACACCATATTCAAGGTGGGGCCTCACCATACTTTTGAACAGTGGCACTATTACGTTTTCATGTTTATATGTAAATTTTCGTTTAATAAAGCCCATTGCTATGTTTGCCTTATTTGCAGCTGCTATACATTGGTCGGAAGTTTTAAGGTTTTCAGATATTAGTACCCCTAGGTCTTTTACTACCGTTGCGGTTTTTATTTGTTTGCCATTCATTTCGTATTTGTATTTCATATTTCTGCTACCAACCTGCAGCACCTGACATTTATCGACATTGAAGGGCATCTGCCATTTTTTCGACCACTCTGATATCTTGTTTAAATCAGATTGCAACGCATTTCTATCATCTTCGTTCAGGACTGTATTTCCTATTATGTATCGTCGGCGAATTTGGAAATGGTGTTGTTTACCCCTACATCGATAGTGTTAATGTAAATGAGAAACAGGACCGGTCCAAGGACTGAACCCTGTGGAACTCCACTAGTGACAGGCTCCCACTCCGATTCCACTCCCTTTATCACCACTCTCTGTCTTCTGTCCGTAAGCCAATTTTTTATCCAAGAATGAATTTCACCTTTGATACCTATCCTCTCCAGTTAGCCAATAGTTTTCGGTGAGGCACCTTGTCGAAAGCTTTTTGAAAGTCCAAGAAGATTATATATAGTGATTTCGTCATGTCGTTATATGTGAATAGTTTGTTATAAAATTCAATCAAATTTGTTAGGCATGACTTATTTGATCTAAAGCCGTGTTGACTATTTTTGATTAGGTTGTTTGATTCGAGGTAATCTACAATCTTATCTCTAATGATTTTTCCATGATTTTTCCTACAATTGAAGTTAGGCTAATTGGTCTGTAATTACTCGCTTGGCCTTGCTACCCTTCTTGTATATCGGCGTAATGTTCGACAGAGAGAAGAGGTAGAGGAGAGAGAGAGACGAGAGAGAGAAGAGAGACGAGGGAGAGAGAGAGAGAGAGAGAGAGAGAGAGAGGACAAGAGGTGAGAGGAGAGAGAGAGAGAGAGGTAGGAGAGAGAGAAGAGAGAGGAGAGAGAGAGAGAGAGAGAGAAGAGGAGGGCGATACTAACAGATTATGGCCTGAGATTCGAGATCGAGAGATACAGTATAGCGAGAATATACGCTACAGAAAATCCAAGTTAGATGCTCGGTTAGTATTTCCTTTTAATCAATACAGAAACAAGTATATATACTCTATATATATATATATATATACGTAAATAGACATCATTCATATAATATATAAATACATACACATTAAATGAATTAGATATTTTAATAATGATTGACAATATGACTATCCTCCTCCACTATTTGTATTTTTCTACAGTGATGAGCGGCTAGTTCATCCACTAACTTGCTTCACCCTTAGGTACACGGATTTGTATATCGTTTACTTGCCTAGACAGCTTGCCTATATAGCTACAGTGCGAGCAAACAGCAGAGCAAAAAAGTATCAAAGCATAAAACACAGACTAAGCAATGACTGACTTTAAGAAAACTTTATATTTAAAACCAAAACAATGTAGTAGTCCGGTCGATCCCGGACACCATTTTATCTTCTACTTTACTTCCATTTCTAACTATAGGCTACCTTCATCTAATCACCAATCCCAATAATCCACCAACCTATCCCTCGAAAGACTTCCAATCTCCCACCCCGAACCTCCAATCCACATATAAATAATATACTTTCAGACGTTTTCTCTAGCCATCATGTGATGTCAGCTTGCCGACCAACGCTGACGGGTCCCATCCACTCGGAGTTTCATAAGGTTGTCTCCCCTAGAAAGGTTGCCCACCAAGGCTAACGAGTTTTATCCACCCATATATATATATATATATATATATATATATATAAATACTGGTATACTGTATATACAGTATAAATATATTTGTTTACGACCTATTCTTTTCTTCCCTATTCCATAATCCACATTGGATTCTCTATACTATCCTGTCCTTTTTTTTCTCCCTTCCCATTCTCGTCAAACTCAACTACTCTGTTTGAGTTCTCGAATGTATCCTCACATGCAGACAGGCGAAGGATATTGGATTATGGCAAACACAAACATATTAACAGTTTACTTGAACAAGTTCTCAAGTTTATCGGGGTAGTCTCAGTATTTCTTTAAATAATTCCCTCACCCTTATTTCCTCAACACATCTTCATGACAATGAACTACACTTGAGAATAAACACGTAGCTCCTTCATTCACTTACATAATTCTTCACTCTCGTCTTCCTTTCCGTGCATGCTTCCTTCAATCTGTTCTTCTTTTCCTATCCGACTCCTTTCCTTCTTCCTCCTCCTCCTTCCTTCCTGTCATTAATATCCTTTGTTAAACCGACCCCTTCCTCACTCCAGCCTCCTGCCTAACATAATCCTGTAATTATTCTGATTGCATAATACTGATAACTTTAATTTATCGCTTTTGGGTAACTCGAATTAAATTTACATTTGTTTGGATAAATTATTTTACTAATAATTGAAAACCAACCAAGTGTTTGGTTTTGTCTGGTAACGTAATGGTCCAGTTCCTTCCGGAAATTACATTTTACTGTTGTGTTTGCCAGTTAACGTAACAATACAGGAATATTTCATATACTTAAGTATTGGCATTACCATGCACTCACTCATATTCAAATATTATGTAGTGGTATTAATTAAGGCATAATCCTGAAACACTTAACTAACGTCACGTTTGTCAGGCGAAATGCAGCAATAACCCGAATCGGGGATGATCTAAACATTTTATTTTGTGTAATGGGAGTTATAGAGTTAATGGTGTAAGTCACTATTGGTATGGGATATTTTGGTGTGGGCGACGTATAGTCAACAATATGGAGCTTTTTTAGTTAATGTATTATTATTTGCTTTAAACTTCGTGTGTCCAGCCATTTTCACCACAACGTCCCTTGAGTTTGGATATCTGTCACTCTTTTGACTCTGGGAGAGACACTTGTTACAGGCAACCTGCCTTTTATCGCCTTCATATACATAGACAAAAATGTGATTTGCGTGTAATGTGAAAGTGCAAGATGTGACATCGGTGGATGCTGGCTGGTGTGCAGCATTTGGGGTATGTCTGGTTTGATTGTTTTGCAATATCGTCAATGACACAAACAAACTGAAAGCAAAATTAATGAATATATTAGATACGAAAAACCAGTTCAAACAAAGATTCAAGTAGTTTTCTTCCCAGCTCTGACGTCAAGGATACATTACGATAATGGACGGTTAATGGACTTTATTAAGTCTATCAGTAATGGTTTTCTCCGAGTGGAGTTTGAGAGGCTCATCAATAAACTTCACATTTATCCTTTGATGCTTGCAATCTCTTTTTATTTCTGAAAAATTATGTTTTGGTATGTCTGTCTCAATTTTTTTTTTTTTTTTTTTTTTGCAAAATCGAAACCTCTGTTTAGGTAGTAGGACCATACTGAACAAAATCATCAAGAGGTTACAAAAATTGGCGTCATATGCTTGGAAAGGCAAAAAGTGGGGGGTAAGAATTTTGGTGGTGGAGTGCAGAGGAGGAGAAAGAAATGGTGGTTGTTATTATAATATATAAGGAATGTGTAGTTGGTATTGAATTTATGGAAAGAAAGAAGGGGGAGAGGAGATTGACTGATTCTGGGTGTGGAGATGATAGTATTTTGAACAGATATTCATAGTAATAATATATATAATAAACACAAGAATATAAACCATCCGCCTTGTCGTCTCTTAGGTCACTAGGTGATAATAAAATGCCTCCAGCATCAGAGATTCTGGGAAAGCATATTATAATGAAATGAAAACCTGGAAGTGCAAACAAATAGTTAGGAAATTTCATTTTGAAACTAATAATATTCAATCTTTCTGAGTACTTCTCCAACATTCGCTATAGTATATCCGATATGCGGAAACTGTACAACCCATTACATTTTCTAATATGTAGATTCGTATTCAGCAATAGAATACATAGTACACTCCACCCCACACAGTACACGCCAAATCACTCGTCATGATATGAATAACCTTAATTGTTCGCTTGTATAATGCTGTGACTGAACAAACCAACTAACACCAATAAACAATATTAGAAGTACTACTGACACTTTGAAGGCTCTTTGTAAAAACAAATATAATATATATATATAAAGTCTATCTAGCTATCTAGCTACATGCTCAGGCCCAATCCCCATTTGTCCTATTCTTTATTTTTATTGTATATTTCATTCTATTTTATTATTTTGTTTTTTCTTCTTATATAAAGTAAAATAATAAATACAGAGAAGGTACCATATAACTTCCTCTTCAAGCAGACAAATTAATAGCCACTACACGGTCTGCAACTTCTTACCTCACATACAGTAAGAAGCTTAACCCCTTCTGTACCGGTGCTATCATTTTAATGGTGTTAGACGATTATATCAAGTTTCAAAAGGGCCTCCAGCAATTAACAGGCTTCGAACTATCTCACTTAGCCCTTTTTACTACCTTAGATTCGTCTTAAGCTGTACACAATTGTCTAAATATATGAAGAATAAACTAAATAGACGTCGCCGGTACAGAAGGGGTTAAAAGTTAGATTGAAATTCCCACCTGGAATGTCCATAAGGAAACTCACGCTATTCTGAAGCTTGAAGTGGAAAACTAATAAATTTTTCAAGGTGCCCAATTTTCATAGTTTCAAATGGACTGCCTCAGGCTTAACATAAAATTCCAAAGTTATAATGGTTTGATAAAAGCTGAAGTTAGGCCTATATAACACACAATAAGTTGTTTGAAAGTAGGGTGAGCGGCAAGTTAGTGGACTTTATACCAGAGAATGTTAGAGAAGGACGGAAACATATTAATGTACACATAATTAGAACACGTAGGGAAGAAAGAGAGGATAGATTTACAGCGTAAGCAGAAGGATTAGAGGTTATACATAGGAATATTATATTTTATCAATTAAGTGCGATTTGCTTGGGGTTAACTGTAAAATTCCCTTATGGTGTAGTCTGAAATATAAGTGTAACGACTTTGTATGGAATTAAATGTTCCCAAGTAGAGAAACTAAATCAGAAGATCAGTGGTATTGTCACTCTAATATTGCACTAATAGAGATTGCAAAACAATGTTAGTGTTGTGCATCCGCTTAGATATTAAGCTAAGACGGTGATACTGTATATAGTTCACATGTTTTCATGCTCTTACCTGGTTCTCACTGTGTAGGTTGGTGTATGTGTCCTTCCTCTGGTAGTGTTACTGTAATATACTGTTGGTCCTTCTTATGGTAGTAGTGGTTGTGGTGGTGGTGGTGGTCTTGCTTGGTTGAGTTAGTGTGCTTCCAAGGGCGGGACCAGTCGGGCAGGATACAGGTTGTGCGGAACGATAACTCATGTAACTAATGGCCGATACACTTTAAACATAAATCAAAGTAATTCGTTCCAATGTACTGTATATGCATATGCAGTAGTTATTTCGCAAATAATAATATTAACCATAATTGTAGCATAATTAATTAAATACTTATAATTACATTTGTGGCGAGTTACTTTTATATCACTTAATAATGTACTGTGACGATAAATAAACTACCATCCTTTGTATTCTTATAGTTCTAATTCAAGTAGAATATTGTTGGGAAAGATAATACTTTAAAATATGCAATCATATTGCAACTTGACATTAACTTTTAACCCTACTAAATATATCCGTTTTATCTTACTGAATGGAAAATAGCACATCTACAGTATATTAGAAATATTTTTGTTCATAAGATGCTGACCTGCTATACTTTACACACGCATAAATAAAACAAATCGGATATAATATCACATTTCAAACTCTCAAATATATAGATAATATGTTCCATTTTTTTTTTCTCGTGAGGAACAACACCAGAATCACCCAATATTGAAATTTTAGCAAAAGTGTGAGCAAAAACTTAAGTTTTGTTAGAGGAAGAAGTGACGATGGTGCCGGGCACGTCTAAGCGGAAAAGATGAGTGAAAGACGAGGAAGTAAAGTTATTGGAGAGGATTTTGGCGCCAGAAAGTTTGGCAAGAGCTAGAATTGAAGAGTTCATTACATTTATTATTGACGAAAGTTTTGGCACGATTCCGGGCAGAAATATATAGAGCTCTAGATTTTGGAGTTTGAAGGTGCTGTTACCATTTGTATGTTTCCTCTTTAATGTGGAAAGCGGAAGAACAAATTAACAGAAGATTCCAAGTTCATTTTTAGTAAATAGACCCTATTTAGCTCTATTGTTTCTAGAGTAATTTTAGTTATAGCCACAAGTTTAGTGTTTGTATACAAATATCGGATTATCTCTAGCTACCGCTAGAATCACTTAACATTTTAAAATAATAGTAAATGGGAAGAATATAATGGAAGAAATATATTAAAGGAAACTTAATATCTGAACATAGGAAAAGGTAGGAACAATAATTGCAACAGTTAAAGTAAAACAGGAACCTAAGAGAACAATCGCAAGACAATGAGGTAAAGAAGAACAAAAGTAATACTGTAAACAAAATTACAAGTTACAGAGAGAGAGAGAGAGAGAGAGAGAGAGAGATAAGTATAGCAAACACATGCATAAATATAATGAAGTGCGCTTATGTACTGTATGCCTGTAATTTTCTATATAAAGGCAATCAATCCTCAAAAACCGATAGCTACCTCTACTACATTGTCAGTGAACGTTTGTTGTTACTATAATTCAAGTCGTCTCATTATTTCTCACTAGACCGTCTCTCTATACACACACACAGCATTCAGGTTCCTAATTTATTAGGACCCTCGGGGATTAACACATCTCCATCTTTTCAAATAGTGTACCTCATTAAAGCTGGTGAAGCTTTGGTATTCCCTACCATTGCTAGCACGTTGTCTTATATTGGATGCCGCTTAGAATAGGATATGAGAAAAGTGAGGAGGTGATGCTATGGAGAGGAGTCTAAAGGAAGTGAATGGTAAGGAAATGATAAAAGAAGGTTGAGGAGAAAGAAAGTGGAAGAAGGGAAAAGAAAAGCGAGTTTACGAAATTAAAGGAAAGCGATGAAAAGAACCATCAGAGGAGTGGACACGAGTAAGGCGAAATAATTGTATAAAAACGAGAAAAGAAAGATAAGTGAGTCAATACTTTCCTAAAAATTAAAAAAAAATTAAATATCATCAGCTTCCCATGAATATTCTAAAACGCGATTGTGTATCTTAACTCACTTAACATGTCAGTTGACACAAGCGTAAAGAGAGAATACGATATCAGTAAAGAACATGAGAGTGAGAGAGAGAGAGAGAATTGATTTTTAGAAATCCGATGATAAAAAGACAGGAAGACAAATGGAATAAGCCTGAAAGAATGAAAAAGAAGAACCAGGAAAAAATACGAGAGGGAAGCGAAGGTAAAAATATCTAGAGAAAACACGAGATCCAGAGTACAAAGGAGACTAACATAAAACACAAACAAGAAGGAGGGGAGCTTGCAAATAAATCAGAGTCAGCCAACATAAAACAACAATTCCAGATATAACGAGAACAAAAAATCGCCTTGAATCAATTAGTAAGATATCTGATTTTCTTATCAATGCATTTACCTTATTCCCAGATTGCTCAAGTTACGGCAATATAGTTCACTAGCTTTTCAAGTTCCTTCCCTTCTACAATATTTACGGTATTGTTTACCTAACTCTTCACTAAGCCTTCGCCTGTTTTTCATTTCTCGTATTTCTGTCCACTGCTTGGATCTCGCATTTCTCTTCCGTACACTAATATTCTCTTTCACCCCCTTATATAGGGTGAATCCGCTTGACCTGGGATCGATCCTAGCCAAGGTGGACATTTAGTGGGTTGGTAGTTCGTTCTAGCGTGCTTCACATGCTCGCACCCAGTCAAGGGATACCTCGACGACGTATTCAGACTAATAACATACATATAAAAGCCAGTCCAACAGCTTCCTCTCTCTCCAACACTACTTCTCCTCTCTCTACACTCTTCAGAAAATAGGAAAACGTTGAAATTAGCTAGGAGGTGCCGCTGTAAAGGCTTATCCCTCAACACCTTCACCATATATCATCCACTGCAGATTTTCTTTGAAGAGTCTCTCCCCATACATTCAATCTCCTTCGTTCATATTCCTCTTTTAGCCCTCTCTCTGAAATTCAATTTTCAGTATTTTTGTCCTCCATGCAGCGCTCCCTGTGCCCTCACTAGTTCGTGTCTGCATTGTTTCATTCCCTCTTTCCTACCACACATTGTATGTTACACACAACTTCCCTCACACTCTCTGGTGATGTACCCTAAATGTGGTGTGTTTACCTCTTTTATTATTTTAATTATTTAAACAACTTAACAATACAAAATCAGTAAGTAAATACTTGGTTCCCACAGACACTGTTTTTTATTATATTATTGTTGAGTATCAATATTATTTGTACTTATATGTATTCTATGTATGTACAGTTATATGCAACAATAACATAATTATTATTATTAGGGGTTCGTCCCCTACGGGGAACCCCTATTGTAATCATTAAACCTGGGTTTTCATCCAAATTCTTCTTACGCTCCAGTTTCAACGCAATAACTCCAGAACCGCTTTTTGGATCGGGATCAAACTTTCACAAGAGGTGCGTTTTTGTATTGGGCAACTTTTGATATGCTAAAGATCCGGCATGATGGCCAAACGGGTCCGTGGCAGCCGATTTCCCGAAAAACTTGACGCCTAAATACCGTCTCTCCCACTCACAGGAAACGACTGGGCTTTGGCATACGCACTCTCCTACTAATGCTCCGCAAATTTTATAGAGAAGGTTTTGCTTTTGCACGTGGGGTTTTTTCCGGCAATCTCGGAAAAAACTCTAATTCCACTTACAATTCCACATCTTGAAAACTACGCCAATGATCAAAGCCATGCTTGCGTAGTTGGGTGAGGCTCGCGATTCCGAACGTTTTGATACCAAACAAATATAAAGGGGTGGAATAGTTTGGCCGCAGCATTGAAAACTGTCTATTCTTAAATTACTTTAAAACCGCATTCGCTACCCACACAAAGTTTACCGTCTACAGTCTATAGGCTTCCACGCATCCCCCAGTTTTGCTTAATAACATAATCTCTTTATTATTCAGATCTATCATTTTGTTTGTATTTAACTCTCTCAAAACAGTTCGAGTCCCTACGAATTCCAGCAACTATTTAGCCAACCTACCTATACATACCTACCCTACCAAACAATAATGATAAATTCAAATTTATTTTTGGTGAATGACAGAGTATTGGCTAAGGTTTTTAACAATTCCTCCCTTTGCCAAATGCTTAGTTTAATAACAATGATATGGACCTTTAAAGTTTTGGCAATTGCCCGTGTGACTCGTATTTTAACCCTCCTAAAGTGTTACCACGAAATACCGCTAGATCCTTTCTCAATAGTCGCTAGCATGTTGCTACATAGCCAAACAATGTTAGGATAATGCTGCAATTTCTAAAGAGTTTTGGTTTGTTTGTTTTGCAAATTTTACAATGTAGTATGACTAGAATGTCTGAAATTTTCAAATGATCCCTAGTAAAAGTCTCTAGATATAAAAGAAATGGCTGCTAGATTGAAGTAAATAGCTCTACATTTAGCGGTAATATGTAGCTTTACAACTGGCAACACTGCAACCACCACCTCTGTGGTAAACTATCAATGGAAGTTAAATATTACTAAGCTATAATGAATAAAATAAAATCAATCTAAATGAAAACTACTCTATATCTAATTTGAATTCAATCTGAAACAAGCTAATTTAAATCCAAAGGTCTCACATAATAAATGTATATATAGGGTAAGGTTATAAGGGTTAATATTAGCCAGGAATTAACTCACCAATAGTTCCACGTGGCAATGAGGCAAGGGAGAACGTTTTACCCAATATGGCGGTGGACAATGGGGAACGAGACTTCGGTCCCAAGACTCGAGTCAAGTTAAAGAAAGAATAAATGATTACATGGGAATGGCCATGATTATTATGCTTATCTGTCAGTCAGTCATGGTGTCGATGAGAGCGTCGTGATGGTGTAGCTGTGTGTATTGCTGTATGCGTATTGTGATTAGAGGCACAAAAGCTCGATCAACTGAGGGCGGAAAATTTAGATGTTAACTGGTTGGTGTTCGTGAAGGCTCTGGTGTTCCTCTAAGACACACCTTGCTGCCTTGGCAAAAGGCCAGGAGCCCAAATTATCGTACCGCATCTAGGTTGCTCTATACGATAAATTATATTAATATATACGATAAATTCATATATACTACATAAGACCATGGCAATATTGCTTAATAGCATATTAGGCCTTTTATAATTTAACTTATTTACAGTCTTATAATATACGATCTACTCGTCCTACGTCGTGCTGTAGGAGAGATAGTGACGTCACAGAGACATACGAGATCACAAAAGAGTCATATTCTATCGTATTTATACGATAACCTCCCTCCCACCCTCCCAGTATGTCTCCACAAAATACCGCTAGATCCTTTCTCAAAAGTTGCTAGCATGTTGCTACATAGTCAACCAATGTTAGAATAATGCTGCAATTTCTAAAGAGTTTTTGTTTGTTTGTTTTGCAAATTTTACAATGTAATATGACTAGAATGTCTGAAATTTGTAAATTATCCCTAGTAAATCTCTCTAGATATGAACAAATGGCTGCTAAACTGAAGTAAATATAGCTCTACATCTAGCGGTAATATGTAGCAGTACAACTGGCAACACTGCCTACAACCACCACCTTCCCCCACCCTCCCCAGAGACTCCACCTACAGTACGTCTCTCCCTCCCCCCATCCCCATAAAGGAAAATTATTACATTGGATAGGAGATTATTTATTTGGAAGGAAGGCGCAGGTGTGGTATCAAGGGGCTCTTTCTGAGGAAAGGAAACTTGACCTGGGTACACCACAAGGCGGGGTATTAAGTCCATTCCTCTTTAATGTCCTAATGAATAGGATAGCTCAAGATATGCTAGGTCCAGGTGTTAAAATAACAATATACGCAGACGATATAATGCTGCAAAGCAGTAGCGTTGAGAATATGCAATTGGCCCTCAACAAATTTGGGCAATTAACCCAGAAGCTAGGGCTAGTAATTAATGAAGAAAAAACTAAATTTCAGTGTCGTGCTATGGGCGATAAACAATTAGCTGTGAATGAAAAAAATATTGATAGGGTTAGGAGCTATAAGTATCTAGGCATCTATATAGGATATACATCAGACAGTAAAGATGCCGAGTTACATCATATACAAACACAATGTAAGGCACGTATGGCACCCTTGAAATCCCTAGCTTGGAGTGGTACAGGTGTTGGTGTACAGGTACTGCGGATGATGTACCTCACCACTATTAGGTCAATGGTGGATAATGCCAGCCCCGTTCTGTCTTGCCTTGGTGAAGGAAGGTTGGATAAAATAGAAACTATCCAAAATGAGGCTATGCGGGTTATATTAAACTGCCCCAAAAATGCGATGGTAGCTGCTATGAGATTAGAATTAAATTTAACAACCTTGCAACACAGAATAGAGGAAGTAAACCTAGTATCGGCAATGAGACATATACGGTCAGGTAGTGGTGAAAAATTGGCACAAGACGTCAACGATGGCATACGTAAAATTCGAACCTTCAGGAGGCAAGGCAAGAGGGGATACCTAAAAGAACTAATACATAAAGTAGAGAAATTTGACCTAATAAATTTCTTTCTGGTCGAAGAGAGGGCACAAAAACCTCCACCCTGGGAAGATAAAGGCGTGGATATAAATATTATCAAGCTGGGGAAAAAGAAAGTATGTACGAGACTGGGGAACTTAAAATAATTGTTGAAGAAAAGATAAATGAATTAAAAGATGATAATGTTGCGCAAGTATACTGCGATGGCTCTGTCACAGAAAATGGGAGAGCAGGATGTGGGATACTGGTGAGTGACGATGTAGGTAACGATAACATATACAGTGAATATTATTATAGAATAAGTAACAACGTGTCCTCTACGCAGGCAGAAATATGTGCTATGTTATACGGGTTAAATAAAATAAGAGGGGGAGAAGGTGATGTGTGCTTTTTCGTAGACAGTCGAAGTGCTTTGGAATCTATGAACAGCAAAAAACCCGTGTATGAAAAGCTGGTATCTCAGTGTAAGGTTATTATAGATGAACTACGCAATAATGGGAGAATGGTAAAATTTACGTGGATACCTTCACATGTTGGGATAATAAATAATGAAAGAGCGGACGAACTTGCTAAATTAGGAACGGAGAAAGACACAATAGATTACGAGTGCATTCAATCTTTAAGTCAAATTAAATCAACAATTAGAAAAAAACAAAAGGATGCGGAACTTTTTATGATGCAAGAAAAACACGCGAATAGTGCAACATTATAGGTTTGACTCCTGTAAGGAGATTAGGAAAACCTAATATTTAGTAGTGGCCCCGTAATCATTGACGAACATGCCTATTACATAAGGCATCCTCTTCAAACACTAATCCGCCGTAGTTTGAATCTACCGCGCAGAGCATTTAAAAACTGAGGAGCCTTCATCATGAGCGCACGCGACCTCACTCATGGCTTCAGTCATTATGAATTGGGTTCTCACTACGAAAAAACTTCGTAAAAAATAAAAACAAAAAGAAAATAAGAATAACTATCCAATAAGCTTTCCATCATATCGTGGATGTACTTGTGTGGATTTCTGACCAGACGCTGATTCAGGCGTCATTTCTCCTTCACTGACATATCAAGTAAACCAAAATCCTTAATACATCAACGAATGGGAAGGGGACGGTCGGGAGGGCCCCAGTCGTCAATGATTACGGGGCCACTACTAAATATTAGGTTTTCCTAATCTCCTTACAGGAGTCAAACCTATAATTTATTAGTGGCCCCTCCATCATTGACGAACATGCCTGATATCTAAGACTGGAGGGGGACATTCGTAATCATATCATAACTCTAGAAAAGCAGATAATAAAAACAACCACATAGTATTCTTACTTTTGAAAAATGTATTTAATACGGCGTAGGCCGGAAATATACAAGAAAAAGGGGTTCAGGCAGGTGCGTGCTTCAAAGAAGCCTGCCTGACAAAAATAGGTAACCCTGAAGATTCTGAACACAGATCTGTAGTTACAAAAGGCACCCCACTCAACGAGTGGTGACAAATAATAAGTTATAAGTTTATATGTGCACATCATAAACCCCAAAATACATGTGGAGATCAATTGCTAATGAACTCCATTGAACTAATGTTACATTGCTTTCGCAGCTAAAACTACTATAACAACACCGTTGTTTTGTACTAAACTTTGTACTAGCACAAATTCTCTCAGAGAAATTTTCATATCACATTTCAACCTTAAATTGTATCACAGTTCTCATACTCCGGCGGGGTCTAGGGTGTCCTATGTCAACTGACTGCACCCCCCCCCCCCCCTTTCCTTGAAAATAAACATAAGTGACTGCAGGGCCACCTAGACCCTCTGCCTTAAAGCTATACATGGTAAGGAAGGTTTGTCTAGAGCAACTGACAAGTATCTAGAGAGAAACGTATGATTAGACGCCCACAACTGTGTGGACGCAATATCTTCAACTGAAAAGTTTTTCAGGAAACGTAAAGAGGCCGCCCACTTGCGTAAATCGTGGGCCCTACCCACAACGCCGGGATTACTCTCTTTAATGACTTCTACTAGAAGAGAGGCTAATCGCCGTTTAAGTAAGCGTTTACCCGTACTCGCTACCCATAAAGCACCTTGGGGGTTATGAGGAGCTATTCTTAAATATTTGGTTAGAGCTTGCACTGGACATAAATTATGATGCACCTTTCCCCTTTTTAACGCCGGCACCGTGAATTCAGAAAACACGTGTGCACTATGCTCATTCTTGGCTACAAACGCCGGGGAGGGTGCAATGGAAATTGAATCATTAAGTCTACCAAACCTAAGACAATTAGGTGTGTTGCTCATCGCCGCCAGCTCAGACACTCTGTTTCCGGTGGCCAAAGCCAAAAGGAAAACTGCCTTCTTTAAGATTAAAGCAAAGTCTGCAGTATTTTGATACAGACGAGAATGAAGTAAAGACAAAGCTTTGTCCAGAGACCAAGTAGGCATGAGCTGACGGGGAGGTGGGCGGAGTTTAAAACACGCTCTCATAAATCCTGTTTCCTCCGCCACCGGTATGGATAGACCTGTAAGGTCGAAAAAGGGCACTCTAATCGCAGTTAAGTGATTCTTCAAAGTAACCACAGATAAACGTTTCTGCTCAAACAGATAGTTCAAGTAATTAAAAACCAATGCCACTGAGGGTACAGTTTGTTCCGTTCTAACAATCCAAGAAGTAAAAGCTTTCCAATGAGATTGATATTGTCGCTTAGTAGACTGAGTATATTGATTGAGCAATTTATTGGTCACATCCCTACCGTATGGTGCTAGCCACTTGGCCTCCTGAGTGTCCATAATGCAAAAGTCAGCGAGGTCTCTAGGTTGCCAATCGTGTCTAAGTGGAAGTACCCGACCGGGAGCGATACCGGGTCCGGGCACCACATTATTAACTGCTGGCACCACACCTGCGCCGGCCACAGGGGCGCGATTAGCGAGACTAAGCCTCGATAAACTCGTAGTTTGTTCACTACGTGGCACATTAGTGACGCATCTGGCGGTGGAAACAGATAGATGGAGCTCCATCTGTTCCAGTCTGTCACTAGGGCGTCTGGCCCCCCTGCCGGCGTTATCGTCCGGCGGGTGAGGTATAGAGGGAGCTTGTGAGTCTCCTCGGACGCAAAAAGATCCACTTGTGGATGGGAGAGCTCCGCAATCATTAGGTCGAAAATGGGTTGCTTGAGCTCCCATTCTACTGTCGTGCTCTGTCTCCGGGACAGAGCGTCTGCCCAGACGTTCGCTACGCCTGGGAGATAAGATGCGTGAAGATAAATATCTAGACTGGTGGCTAGAACAAAAATCTCTTCCGACACGAGTAGCAACTTCCTTGACCTCGTTGACCCTTGTTTCTGAATACAGTGAACTGCATTCAGATTGTCCATTCTGAAGGCCACTGACTTGCCCCGTAACGCCGGGCCGTGAGCCTGAAGGAAATACAATGGGACTAGTAACTCTTTGACATTTATGTGAGCGATTTCTAAGTGGGACCAAAGTCCCTGACCCTGGTGCCCCTGATTTGACTGAAATCCCCACCCTATGGTGCCTGACGCATCCGTGTCTACCCATACCGTTGGAGGAGGAGAGGTCCATGACATGATTGAGTGCAATGTTTCCCTCTTCGCCCAGACCGCTAGTAAGGTGTGGATTAATTTTGGTATGGGCCATAATTTTCCCGCCGGTAAGAGTGGGAAATATTTGTTGCCCTCCAATATTAATCGTTTTACTTTCAACCGGCCCAACTTGACAGTTAGCTGAATCCAGTTGAGAGAGCCGACCAGAGACTCCCAGACTCTTCGTGTCGTAGTCAGACTGTGAAGAAACCTGAACAGTTTCCTGCGAAACCTGTTGCGATTGTCCACACTCTGACTCAGAGTGAGAGCGGCGGTGTCCCAGACCAGCCCTATCCACTGAATTACTCTTGAGGGAACAAGGTTTGACTTTACCAGATTTACCTTGAAGCCTAGAGTTTTGACATGATTTAAAATGATATTGACATGTTTTATGCATAATTGTTGTGTCTCTGCCACCACCAGCCAGTCGTCTAGATACCACAACACTCTGATTCCCTGTTTTAACAATGGCATCAGGGCTTGCCTGACTAGTTTTGTGAATAATCGAGGTGCTAGGTTCAAACCGAACGGCATCCTCTGAAAAACAAAATTTTGGTGCCTGATCCTCAAGGCAGAAACCTTTGAAATCTTTTGTTGACCGACACGTGCCAATAGGCGTCTGTCAGGTCTAGGGAACACATCCAGCCACCCGGCGGAAGTGTTAGCCTGATTTGATGAACTGTTAACATTCTGAAAGACTCGTTGTAAATGTGAAGATTCAGATACGACAGGTCTACGACCGGCCTCATCTGAACACTGTCCCGTTTGGGAACCAAAAACAGTTTTGACGTAAATACAGGGTAATCTGGGGGTACCGGGATGATGACATTCTTGGCAATCATCTCCTGGACCAGCAGCTCCACCTCTAATGAAACACAATTTGCCGTTGTCGGCTGACGTAAGCGAGGTCGCCGGAGCCACTGCCAAGTGATGCCTTTGCGTGCCACCATCCGTGCCCAGGTTTTTAACGGCCATGCTTGGTGACACGTTCGGAACGACCCAGTTAGCAGACCAGGGTTCGCCGGCTGTACTTCCCTCGGTTCCTCCGGCTCTAAGGTAGGCACTGGGAGTGAGAAAGACTTTAGTTTTTTTGATGGTGGGTTTGGTGGTGTTGGCCGCTTCGCCGGCTGGCTGGTGTGGGCCGAAGACTGGCCCTGACCCGGCTTATACTGGCCGCGTCCCCTCTGTCCTGAAAACCCTCTGTCTATGCCTGAACTGACCCAGGGGGGATTGGGAGGACTTAGGCGGAAGAAACGGCTTAGAACCCCCTGGCTGAGCTTTAGTAGGAGGCTTAGGTTTGGGGAAGTTAAATGCGGGTTTCTTAGCCTGTGCGGGACTGTGCTTCACGGCCTGTGCCATGTTAAACACTGTTCGCCATACATCAGGGGACATTAAAGAAGGTGTAAGTACTGGGGACATAACCACCTGGTTAGCAATGCGATCAGGCAGCTTGCGAACTAATGACATTCTAAGATCCTGTCGTGCTCGCACCGCCTCAAGTAAGGCTGTGCGTATGTCACCTAAGGATTGAATTGACGACTGAAGAATCAGACGCCGGGATAATTCAACTGATCTTCGAGCATCCGCGTCTGCGATTGCCTGAGTAGACCTGAGTAAAGACTTAGCCACCTGTTGAGAAACTATGTACTGTGAAAACAGGCGGAAAGCTTTTCCCCTTAGCCTAAATTCTCTGTCTAGGTGAGAAGGGGTAGGGGTAATGAATGGTTCCTTTAGTTCACAAAGATTAATCTTAGGGGCAGCTAAAAAGGAAAATAAAGCTGACGGAACTCCGCCGGCAGAACCTACCGGCATTGAGAACCATGAATGTGTATCCTGAGGGATCTGGTGGGAAGATTTAGAAGTGAAAGTGGTTGCAAAGTTCTGAGCCTCTACCTCCCAATCCACCCAAGGTCCTGGTCCTAACTGTCCCACCTTCAACACTGGATTAGCTGTCTCGTCTGTGACGGTCTGTAAATCTAGTTCAGGAGTAATAGCCAACAGAGCCTTAATATCATTAAACCCATCCAGCTTAGACCAGTCTGAAAAAGTTTTGAAGCTGAGGCAGGGGGTAAAGCAGGCTTAGATGCATAAACAAAATAATCCTGATAATAATAACTAGGTATAGCCTTGATATTTACATCCAAAACATTACCCAAGGCATCCAATGCCCTTAATTTCTTAGACTTATTTCCCTGGATAAACCACTCACGTGGTACCGGGAGTTCCCCTGACAAGGTAGGCTGGGCAAGCTCTGGCTTAGAGGGGTTCAAAGGGACCCATGACTCGTCTGGCCCATAAAGCAGGGGCATAGCTACCTTTCTAAGAGGCGCTTTGTCTAGAGGGGGTGGATTAACATCCGTAATGACCCTGACATTTGACGTAGTGAATGCCGCCGTAGCTGGCTTAGAGCTCCCTGCCGGTGACAGAGTAGGAGGGTTAGGAATCTTAGATAAATCGATTGACGTTATCAGAGGCCGTACCGCAGAACCTGTCAAGGGAGCCCCCAAGTCCATTGTGGGGTTTTCTCGTTGTTGATTAAAGAATTTTGATAGAGCATGAGTAAGTAACCCATCAATTTCTTGTGCTGTAACAAACTGGTTAGGTGCAGAACTTTCAGGTGAATTAGTATTATCATGGGCGGCGTCCAGGCCTGAGCCTGACCCTTGTCCTTCCCTATCTGAAATTAATGACACTTCATCTTGTTCCTCCCGATCCTCCTGAGAAGACCCCGCCGAGGCAGGGGCACCTTGTTTCCAAGATAAATCAGGGATAGAGGATGGGGGCGCCGCGTCCCTGTGGACATCGGCTACTGTGTGACTCGTATGAGTCGGACCGGGATGGACAGACCCTGGCTGAGCAAAACGCCAAACACCGAGGCTCTGGCCTACGCTCTCTTGAGAGTCTGAAACATTCTCAATTATTGAATATCCTGAACTCTCCATTTCTAGGGTTAAAATATCAATAGGTAAATCTTGTTTAGGGACAGGCGCTTCACTATACTCTGAGGCTGTAACAGAAACATTGTCAGGTGTAGAGGTACGATGAGATGCACTAGACTTAGAAGAATGTCGAGAGGACTTCTTATGGGAATCCTTTTTGGAGGATTTGTGGCTACGGTGTGACCGCGAACTGGACCTAGGTTTGGAAGAATCACCACCATGGTCCCTGGGGGAAGCTTCAGTCTTGCACTTCTTACTAGCCGGGGAAGAGGCCCGACTTGAAGACCGTTGTCTGAGGGGAGACCTTGACCTCGATCTCGCCTGCGACGAGGAGGTGGCTGCCGGGGGAGTAGGCTCTCTCGGGCGTTTAAAACGTCTCCACAGACGATACAGAATCCTGGCTAGTCTCTGTCGGCTTAAAACCCCTTACTCTAGAGGTACGTTTAGGGGGAGGGTGCTCTGACAGCAACTTATCCCAAAGTGGGACGTTGTCACATTGAAGTGACTTATGTGCGACAATGGTAGTGTAGGCCGACATTTGTTGTCTGACCTCTCTCAACGCTACCGCCGCGGTCTTGTCATTGGCACACAGGACTTTATTGGTTAATTGGGAGGAGAAAGAACAATTACGTGTAACCCAGAGACCCCTTGAACGGTCTAGACATCTAACACACCTTATGCAAAGGGTATGTGCAAAAATTGGGATACCCGCGCAAGTAGGGGTAATGCACAGGGCAAAAACTGGGGTGACATTAGCCATGACAGAGACTGGTGAGAGGAACTACCGCCGGGTCTGTATTGGTCCGCCGGAGCTCAGCTCTGGAAAAATAAAGAAAATTTCCAGGAATTAATGCTCATAAGGTTAACCCAAGTGTTCGCATACAAGTGTTAATAACCCGCCGGGTAACGGGATGCAAAGACACAGCTAACACATCTCGCCACGCGGCTGGGTATAAAGAGGCTAAACAAGTCTTCTTAGCTAAGAACATGAAGAATACCCTCTGATATAATGGTCCAGTATGGCACTAATAGTCTGTAGGAGGTGGTGACTGTCTCAAGATTCAATTTTGTAACAAAGCCCCCCCTCATAAAGACGCCGGCCCTTGAAATATTTTAGTAGAATAGCCCAGGGCAGGAATATACGAGATCTGATTTTTTAACGAATTGTCCCAAACGATCGTCGTAAAAATAGAAGGCGGCGATACTGAAAGTATCACCCAATTAAGGTTAATCGAAATTGAATTTGTTTATAAATTCCTTAGTTCCTATACTTAGGGACACCCGCCGGGTGTGGAAATCGATTTGGTTAAACCTCACTGATCCTTCAAATGCCGTAAGAGTAAAGGCGGCGATACACAGAGTATCACTCACATGGATTGGTTAACTATAAGAGACCTAAGTCGTTTTATCCCACCCTGCTAAGGTGCACCCGCCGGGTGAGAAGTCTAAAAGTTAACCCCACAAGTTCCTGACCCCACTACTTTGTAAAAGATCGCCGGGGAGGAACGCCTAAACAACAGCTAGGTTTTCCCCGTGGTTTGTCGTAAACCAGGTAGAAAAACCTATAAAAAACGAGTGTTCTCACGAACGTCGTTTCTTTATATATAACTAAATATATATGTAAGGATGGGAACAGCCATCCCGCCGGGAATTATAGGTGGCCTGAAACCAGGCACCCACAGATACGCAGTCCTGGAGAGCCACAGACACCTCCCCTCGCCGGGGAACCAGCCAGTGTTAACAACCACGTGTGGCCTAACACTGCTCATCGGTCAGGTTTTTTCACGGTGAAACCGAGAAAAACCCGCCGGAAGGCAAACCCCACCCTGAACAGACACCATCTGAACAATACGACACGAGGAGAGACACGCACGACTAACCAAGGTCACAACATAATCCGTGGAATTAGCCAATACACAACTAAACCAGGAAACAATATAGTCCGAGGAATTAGCCAATACACAACTAAAACCCGGATACACATGACACAGTAGGGCATATTTATAAAATAAATAATAACACTAGACATGTGGCAAAGCTACGAGCGGCTGGCTAGGCCTAGGTAGACGGCATGAAAATAGTTGAAATATAAACACACACTGGAATATCACAACAGGAACCACCGCCAACACACCACCGAAGCGATAACTTCCCAACCCCGGGAAGCCTGACACGGACCCAGAAAAAACTTCACTAAGTGAAGAAAAATACGCTGGGAACGTCAGCAAACACACAGCTTACCTCATCAGAAGGATAAAAGGCAGCAATAATTAACGCGTAATGAAAGCCGCCTGCATCACCAACTAAACCAAACTGTGAAAAGTTCACGTGTCCACAACAGGACCACGAGGGTACATCCGAAATAGATGCCCCATACATACGACCCAAAATACATTGCACTGCGGGCAACCAGCCCAGGACACTCCTGCTACGCCTATCCTAACCTTACTCGATACATCCCAGAGTAAACAAATGAGAAAAAAACTCACTAGGGACGCCACGAATGCGGAACCAGCGGAGCCTGAAAGGTACGTCCGGGCAGGCTGAGCGCAGAGCAAAGAAGGAGGAATGACGCCTGAATCAGCGTCTGGTCAGAAATCCACACAAGTACATCCACGATATGATGGAAAGCTTATTGGATAGTTATTCTTATTTTCTTTTTGTTTTTATTTTTTACGAAGTTTTTTCGTAGTGAGAACCCAATTCATAATGACTGAAGCCATGAGTGAGGTCGCGTGCGCTCATGATGAAGGCTCCTCAGTTTTTAAATGCTCTGCGCGGTAGATTCAAACTACGGCGGATTAGTGTTTGAAGAGGATGCCTTATGTAATAGGCATGTTCGTCAATGATGGAGGGGCCACTAATAAATTCTATCACTATAATAACGTTGCACGGCGAACTAGCTTTATATACGGAAACTTAAGAAGTGCTTGGAAGGACTCCTTGTGCACACGACTTAGGTTAGGATATTGTTACATGTGGGAACTTGGTGTTCCTAAAGGAGAACACGAAATATGTTGTCAACTATGTAAAAAACCAAGAAGTCATACCTTAAATCATTATATACTGCACTGCCAACACCTAGCGAAATATAGAAACAATGTCATAGATAAGGTCGATGAACAAATTATATGGATGTTCAATCATAATATGATTACTCAAATAATAGCCAAATGCAAAAAAATACAATACATCGTAAGGTAAATATACATAAAACAAAGTTTAGGATTTAGTGTTATGATTAGTATGTAATTGATAGCCTCATTATATCATTATTGTTATTATAATAATAAATGTGTATGTATACACTGTATATTGTGAAATTTGTGTGTTATTGTATGAATTATTGTGTGTATAGGTATGTATGTAGGTATATGTACATGCATGTGTGTGTGTGTGTATGTATGTATGTATGTATGTATGTATGTATATGTATGTATATGTGTATATATATGTATATACTGTATATGTATTTATGTGTGTATGGGTGTATGTATGTGTGTGTATATGTAGGCATGTATTAAACTGGAGTGGGAGGGTCATTCTATGACATTAAGGAAAGTAGAAGGATTATAGCAAACCCACGCTAAGCCTAAGCCCAGCTTAGCTAAGGGTCCTTCTTAAACAGTTAGGGACAACTGGTTTGCTAACAAGTATAGAGATAAAAACTTACTAAATGTTGTATTCATGTCTGTGTTGATATTGTACATGTATAATATGAGTAGGGTAAAAGACTGTTTTATCACCTTTGCCCTTTTGAGACGTGTAATTATGTATTCCCATGTATTTATGCTTTCTCAATAAAGAATCAATCAATCAATCAACCCATCCCCATTCCATCACTTTGTATGTACGATATTATTTCCGTCGTTTTTACTGTGTATGGATTAAGTTATTGGTGTTCACTCTTGACATATGTGTCCTGCTACTTCTGTATGCATACATAATAGCATGAAAGTGATCAATAGCGCATATGAAGCTATGTATCTCGTATATCGGGGTTCTCTTCCCTTCCATCGGTCCACCCCTTATACCTCCCTCCCTCCTCCCTATCCCATATGTGTAAACATTATATTTTAGCTTTCCGAAAGTAAATACGTACTTCCCGATAAATATCTAGCCTTGTATTTAAATCATGAATCCTGTTTAATATCATTATTTAATAAAAACATGTGTAAGGGTTACATTTATACACAGGATAAGATAAGCAAATACAAACCTCAGAGCATAATCATTGGCGATGAGTGTGTATGATATGTAAACAGGACAGTTCGTCGCTAGATAGGCGTGCTTGTGTGATGGTCTTGTGTAGCTATGTGTGTGCTTGTTTGAGTGTTGCTATAGGCTACGCATTAGTTATCTCTCTCTCTCTCTCTCTCTCTCTCTCTCTCTCTCTCTCTCTCTCTCTCTCTCTTATTTATCGCTGTCTTCCATACGATTACGACATACTGTACTAGTGCATGAGAACAGGAAATAGGGAGCCTCGCTCTCTCTCTCACAAATGAGAACATAAGTAAACAGGAGTCTGCAGAGAGGCGATTGGCTATAGGACTCGATAGCCTATTTCACATATCTACAACTCTGTTACTAAACGAATAGAGGCAGATCCCTTACACACCCGTCTCTCTCTGTAGCTCGTTTGTTTGCACACCGGTACAAATGAGGCAGATTCCTTACATAATTATGATGAACATGGGAATCTGCAGAGACACAAGTGGCCCAGAAAAGGCAGATCCCTTTCACATCTAACCCATTTCGTCAATATGACTATCTGATTTTAACTTGAAATTCTCTATTGTTCTTGATTCCACTATAGCACTAGGTAGCCTATTTCACATATCTACGACTCTGTTACGAGAGGCAGATCCCTTACACAGCCAATCTCTCTCTCTTATTTGCACACTGGTACAAAGGAGGCAGATCCTTACACATGCTACTAAGATGAAAATGGGAGTCTGCAGAGAGCCAATTAGCCCACACGGCAGATCCCTTTCACACCCAAACCATCTCGTCTTATCAAATTTTATGTTGAAGCTCTATTGTCATTGATCCCACTATAGCACTTGGTAGCCTATTCCACATATCTACAACTCTTTTACCAAGCGAATAGAGGCAGATCCCTTACACAGCCAATCTCTTTCTCTCTCGCTCTTGTTTGTTTACACACCGGTACAAATGAGGCAGATCCCTTACACATGCAACCAAGATGAAAATGGAAGTCTGCAGAGAGCCAAGTGGCCCACATGAGGCAGGTCCCTTTCACACTCAACCCATCTCATAAACGTTACCTGTTATTTACACTACTTACTATACACCCATGTTATCATATACCTGTAACCAAAACACAATTGTAAAAAATAGGAACATAAGAAAATGGGAGTCTGTAGAGAGCCAATTGGCCCACACAAGACAGATCCTTTTCACACCCAACCCATCTCATAAAAACTCTCTCTCATTTATCTCTGTCTTCGTTACATTTATGACATCCTAGTGACCTAGTCTCTCTCTCTCTCTCTCTCTCTCACAAATGAGAACATAAGAAAACCGGAGTCTGCAGAGAGCCGATTGGCCCACACATGTCAGATCCCTTTCACACCCAACCCAATCCCGCGCTCTCTCTCTCTCTCATATTTATCGCTATCTTCCTTACGTTTACGACATCCTATTCTCTCGCCATACTCCCTCTCTCCTTCACAAATGAGAAAATAAGAAAATGGGAGTCTCCAGAGCCGATTGACCTACACATGGCAGATCCCTTTCACACCCAACCCATCTCGTTCTATCTAATTTCAAGTTGAAGCTCTATTGTTCTTGATCCCATTATAGCACTCGGTAGCCTATTCCACATATCTACAACTCTGTTACTAAATGGATAGAGGCAGATCCCTTTTACAGCCAATCTCACCCTCTCTCGCTCTTGTTTGTTCGCACAATCTGCTCCTTCTGTAGTTTCTCCATGCCCGATAAGTTAAATGATCTTTTGATATCTGTGACACAGCATTTGTATCCAACACAATACCCTGCTTTGCAAAACTGTCGAACCCCGGACAACGTTGCTTGCAACTTTAATTATTTTTATTATTATTAGTAGTATTCAAAACTTTAGAAATACAAGACATCACATAGATAAAATATAACGTATAACAAGGTAGGCGCCACGGTAGGATAAATAGAGAGAGAGAGAGAGAGAGAGAGAGAGAGAGAGAGAGAGAGAGAGAGAGAGAGAGAGAGAGAGAGAAAGAGAGAGAGAGAGAGAGAGAGATTAGCGGAGGGATATACAGACACACACCGTTATTTGTTACAAAGATCGCCACGTGTAAGTGGCACCGATTAGCATGTCGCCCATCGGTAATTTGTTTAGGGTTTATTCCCCTAGATGGGTTGCCCGCCAAAGCTATCGAGTCCCATCCACCCGGAAACACCCCTCTCAGATACCAGGGGGACTGCTAACACCAGAGAAACTACCGAGCTAGAGTCTGGTAGGGACAAACAAACTACCGAGCCAGAGTCTGGTAGGGACGAACAAACCCAAGAAAACCAGAGACTACCCTATCACAGGGGGAGCGCCATCACACCATAAGCTCGGTTCAATGCACGAATTAACGTCCCGTCCATCCCCGACCAAGAAAATAGGCAGGACGCCATCAATCTGGAGGCCCCATGTGGCCACGATGGCCGTTCCAACGGTTTATTGCCGCCCTTCTCATCCCATTAGTCGGCGTCTAGACGCCACCAGTCGTCGTCTAGACGCCGCCAGGCTGCGTCTAGACGACGACTGCTCCTGTGTGTGTCCGTGGGTGTCCCGACATAACACGTTTTCTGGCACTTGCCCCGACCAACGACGCGGACCATTTTATGCATGCACAAAAAGGACGCCGCCTAGGCACGGCGAATTAAGGGGTCGGGTACGGACGGGACGTTAATTCGTGCATGTGTGAACCGAGCAATAGGGGAAATGTGGAGGACGGGACTCACCCGAACTCCTCAGGGGAGCTCAGGGACCCCAACTTATTCAACACGGGAAAGAGGGTCTAGGTGGTACCACTCAGGGCCGGACTGGCTAGGATATAGTATCATAAGATTGTTAGAACCTTTACATAATTATTATTATATGAAAGTAATATTTTCATGAACACCATATATCCGTCAAATGGTAGCCACAAACAAAAGAAAAACACAACTGGCGTCATCGTGATGAAAGGTTTATAATGCCTACCTCATACATGCACCGATAGTGGTATAAAGATACTTAAAATAGCATACTGATGTGTAGGTTTAAAATGCCTAGAAAAGTAGAGTTAAAACTTTAGGAATTTAAGGTAAATAAAGTTGTAGTAATACATCGTCAATGTTGAGCTTCTCAATTTGATGGGAGGAAGATGGATTGGAATAAATATCACGGAGCGATTTCATTAGCATGCAATTAAAAACATTTAATAACGTTTACAGATATTCACTATCACATATTCTCCCTCAGCTTCGCTTGAAATTCCATATTTATATATATTATTCTGTTTTCGTCCCTCTGTTTGCAGTTGTCACGAACCTGCTTAATGTTCGGTCCCTTATAGTTCTTTCATAATCCTTTACGTCGTCGTTTAGCTCTCTATCTCTCTCTCCCTGCGCAGTATATAATAGTTCCACCTCACAAAATGTTTTCAAAATAAGGCTAGAGCTCATTGTTAAAGTGAAACGGAAGAAAACAAAAGTATAAGAGGCCAGCAAGGCAAGAATCTGAAAACCATTTCTTTAGCCATGGGTAAACGGAAAGCAAAGGAAAATACAAAGGGGAGGAGAAAGGATAGAGAAAACAGAAGAATCAAAGGAAGCAAGGAGAATCAGGACAAATGGGTGTGGTATGGGGAGAGAGAGGGGGTGGTTGTTGTTTGGAGGAGTAGGAGACGGAGGCGGAGGAGGAGAAAAGTGGAATGGGTCGTATCATTATCTTCCTCCTACCACACATTATATTTAAAATACAACTTCCCTCATACTCTCTGGTATTCATCCCTCTAACAATGTTGGCCTCTCAGTCTGAAACTTTATGCCTGATCATTTGTTTTACTTTTTGTAATTACATTTTTTCAAAGAATATACAGTTCACTAAACATTGAGTATTTACTCGTCGACAGGTTGAGCCTGTTTTAATATATATATATATATAATGACACTACTAATACTGTAAAGTGTTGGTTTACAAGTCTTGTTAGCGTTTTTGTTTTGTTTTTAATGTATTATTATTTGTTGTATCAAGTGATTGAATTGAATCATCCACTGGATATGATCTGTGTATTATGAATGACCTCTGTCCTACACTATCGACCTGTTGGGATCTGGTGTGATGACTGCAGTCGTATAGTAGTAACAAATTGAATATTATTTAAACTGCTGTACTTTAATACACCCATAACAATACGTGTGGTGTTTCTGAAGTTGAATAATATACAATCCAATGTTAGCGCCAATACAATTAAAATGATATCACCGTAGTAACAAATATAGTATACATAACCGAAAATGCTAATATTTTTGTGCTCAGTGGAAGAAAATGGACATAATTATGGAAATAAAATCCAAGAATACTGAAGCGCAACCTGTGAGGCCTTGAAGGTTTAATGTTTCCAGGAGTTTTGGTGTTGAGCCTGTAAGACCCAGGTGGTCTGGGAAATATTGGTCATGGCAGCTTAGCATTAACAACAGGGGCTTACGTTATAATATGTGCTTGGATCAGGTAGGAGCAGCACGTAGGAGTTTAATAGTGTGGTGATGCTGGTGGTGGAGTTAAGATGTGGTGTTAGGGTCAACTTTATGTTATGTTGGGATACTGGGGTGAGGGGATTATCGTGCGTGTGTGTGTGTAACTTTATACGATATAAAAGTAACATTTACTTCATTTATTAAGTAGCGACCCCACTGCCCGCCACTTCGGTAGTAAAGTCAGCCTCTGTAGCAGTCACGGTGATTTCTTGTTACGGCCTTATTGTAGCACGGCTAAGGATGGTGTGGTGTGGAATCGCCAGGTGCAAGTGTTTCAGGGGGGACTTTGTTGAGTCTTGGTGATACACTGTTAGCGCTATACCAACATCGGCCAATGTGATGACATGATGGGGCTGTGTTGTGGCAAGTCTTTATTGTACTGTATATAGTAAAGATACTAAAACGAAGTTCTCTATAGATGAAGAGTTCTTTAATCTTGTATGTATGTATGTACAGTTTGTATGTATTGAACCAAACTCAATTAATAATATTGTCAGTTCTCTCCTGTGGTTAATGTTTACTATATGATATTCTGGTCAATTAATTCACTAAGTGTTATCTTTCACATAGGCTCTCTTTATTGCATTTTTGTTTTTCCTCATCGCTTCAATATTTTAGGGAATATTGTTATCTATCTTTTCTTTTGCCATATTTCATTCTTTCGTATTGTTACCTCTCTTATTCACTCTGGTTTTCAGTCCTCTTCTTTCACTGAATTATTCCCAACCTACCACCTTTTTTATCGTATTACCTCGTTATTATAAAAGGAACGTACCCTACATCACCACTAATCCTTATTCATCTGCATGTCATTTGCTTACCTTATGAACAGGGTCTATGCCTATCTTTAGCTTCCGCTCTACTTAAATAATTAACCTGTATGTTCTTCTTCCCTACCTGCAGCTGTTCCTACGTGTTCTCTATCATGATGGGTATTTTAATCGTTGCTTTCTTTCTCTCTCTCTCTCTCTCTCTTGATACGTCTTTCTACAGTATATAATTTCCCCTTATAAAAGTGCCCATTTCTATCCGTTGATTTATTTGTTATCATTCCCTCATAGCCTCCTCCTCCGTATATAACTCCACTCTTGCTCCCACCATCCTAAGTTTACCCTGTACGGTCCCCCAACTGCTAAGCTTCACGTCAGTCATTCTCGTACCTGTTTTTCCTGTTACTGTTGTCCCTCTTGTCCTTCCACTGGTGGTGGTGGCGGTGTTGTGTTATATTGTTGCCCCTGGTATATCGGTGGCTCCCACGGGAACCGATAAGCAGAGCACAGCCTGTAAATTAAAGCACATCAATCCACTGCACATCTTTTCAGGTACTGTACACATTGACAAATTATCCAAAACATAAGAAACATTAGATTGTTGGGTATATATTAATAAGACCACCCGCCATTTTTCATAAACATTCTGAAATGCATGTTGGAATACCTATATATTGTAGTTCATTTTAATATAAGATTGATCCTTTGGAAATATATATTAAAGTAGAAAATTAACATTTAAATTGACGTGTAAAATGTTGCCCATAAACGGCGGGCCGCTATGTTATTGCACTTTGGGAGCTTATTTCGTCTTTTAATTAACTTTCTCCTTAATTGGGCCCCCTATTAATTAGCATAGATGATGATGACATACGGTATGGGGGGCTTAGGGGGGCAGAGCTCCTCCACCCACCCCCCCTCAACATATTATGTGTCCCACAGCAACTTCTATTATATAAACAACAAGAATGTTCATAGATTTTTTATATTTCATTTTGGATGCCATATAAGCAATACCCCATGTTAAAATAAGTGTCAACCCTCGAAAAATTATATTATGGTAGATACACGAACCTTTAACATGTAACGGAAAATATCAAGGAAACTGGCCAACTTTTATTTCGTGATTTTTGTTTTTGGTTTTAGCTAGTTTTCATCATTATACAGTGGTTGTCATTAATTAGAATCTCCGGAAAGGACGTTTTCCCCATTATCCAACAATCTTAAGATACGGCCCCGGCCCAGATAGTGAGGAGGGCTATGAAGTACAGGGAAATTGAGGGGTAAAAGACGAAAATAAGGGGTAATATTAGCCTAACCTAACAACCTTACCTAACATAATCTAGTATATTAGGTGGGGGCTGCCACCCCCACACCCGCTGGTTTGGTATTTAATTAATAAAAGATTGACGGTCGCCAAAAAAAAAAAAAATGAAGTCTACGGTATTTACTCCATAATCTTCAGCTTTGGCTGTGGATAACAGGAGGTAAATATTAACTTTTTCACAGTAATTGAAAACGGTTTTTCCGGAGATTCTAATTAATGACAACCACTGTATAATGATGAAAACTAGCTAAAACCTAAACACAAAATCACGAAATAAAAGTTGGCCAGTTTCCTTGATAAATACCCATGTAACCTGTAACGATGTTTGTCTAGGGATTCCCACAGAAACTTCCCCACAACCCATCCTGTATCCAATGGCGAACAGTTGGCTCACATTTGTTATATTTTCAGCTTTTATGAATCTGAACAATTGCCAAATGCGAGCCGACTTTGTTTTTTGCAATTTCTGCCTATTATTTTATACTCTGTAACATTGCCTAATCCAAGTCAAATTGTTTGCACTTTCTGCCTTTTATGACTACAAAATAGCCAAATCCCAGCCAACTTTTTGTTTGCACGTTCTGCCTCTTATGAAACTGAAAAATCATAAAATCCAAGCCAAGCTATTGCCAAAACTTGTGTTTTTTTTTTGTATTTTTTTTTTGGGGGGGGGGTTTATTTTCTATCTATCTATCTATCTATCTATTGCCAGACGCCTTGCTCCCCTTAATGAGGTTGGCCATACACAGATGCCCCCAAGCAGACCTACTCCATGTAAGAGGGACAACCCAAGCCAGTTTACTGAAGGACTTACAGGATTGACCACTCAATTTAGGATCCGTCCGACTCCGAGGCCCTCTGTGTATCATGTTAGCACTATTTTTCTACAGTGGTGTTCGGATTTGTATCAGGTTTACTCCCCTAGACAGGTTGCCGACCAAGGCTGACGAGTCTCATCCTCCCGGATTTTTATAAGGTTGTCTCCCCTAGATGGGTTACCGACCAAGGCTAACGAGTCCCATCCACCGGGGGTATTTTCTGAAGTTGAATAACAATATAACACGAGCCAACTTTCTTTGTCACTTTTTGCCTTTTATGAAGTTGAAAATCTTAAAATCCGAGCCAACTTTGGTTAGAGTTGTGTTAGGGGGCTTACCATCCGCTTTGTTTACCTAATCATGTGGGGTGAGGGGGCTTTACCCCTGTCACCCCCCATGACTTATTGTCATCATCATATATATTACCAGCAGGGAAAAATAACAGCAGTCAAATTAGACGCAAATTTGACTGCGAGCGTGCGACTGTGTAAACAAAGCTCAACTCTTACCCATCCTTATTCTATAGTAGCTTTCAAATATTGAGAAATAATTAGTGGTAGTTTCGGTAATAAGTACCCATTTTTGGTAAAATTCTAGATCCGGTTTCACAGCGAATTTAGCATTATGTGTTTTTGTTTTTCTCACTTTTCTTTAATAAACAGTGTTGTTTTATACTAAGGACTGGAGGAAATGAGTATTTACCTATTATCCAACAATCTAAAAACACGGCCCTCACTAGTGGCGAGGGCTATGAAGATCAGGGAAATTGCGGGGTAAAAGACAAAAATATGGGGTAATATTAGGGTAGCATTCAAGGAGACTACTGCAGGACTCTTCTTCTTCTTCTTACCTCTGACCGGGTATAGGCTATCCTAGTGTTTACTACCCTATACCCCTTTGAAAGGACATTAGCCTAACCTAACAACCTTACCTAACCTAACCTAGTATTATAGATGGGGGCTGCCGCCCCCACACCCCCGCTTTGACTTAGATTTTTGGTCTATTTGTCTGTGAAGTGGGTATTTTTCAATTTGTTGATAACGAAAATCCTCCATGCGGATTATATGGAGAAAAATATGGCGAATCTATTGGTGCCTATTTTCCCTAATAAATTGTTTCTCATAACGTCGCACTAGTGTCCTTGAATATTATCATATTAACTTGTTCACAGTAATTATAATTCCATTTGCGCGGCTACTAACCGATATAGGAATGAAGTATGGTATATGACAAATTTATAGAAGCCATATAAATTGATGAGTGTGCTGTGAAACCGGATCTAGAATAATACCCCATTTTTACGCACCGCTCTCCTAGACAAAGTTGAAAGGAAGGCCTTGCGTATCATTAACTCCCGTCCATTCACCAACTCTCTGCAATCTCTCTCTCTCCGCCACAATGTTGCATCTCTCGCTATTTTATCGCTACTATAATAATCAGTGTTCCTCAGAGCTTTCCCAGTGCATACCATCTCCTCTACGTAGGGCACGTAGTACCAGTCTTGCAACACAATCCCACCCTTACTCTGTGCAACTCTCCAACCCAAGAGTGAAACGTTACTCAGTCTTTCTTCTATTCAACAGCTGAGCTCTGGAACTCTCTCCCAGAATCAGTCTTTCCCTCTTCCTATGACTTAAATTGCTTTATACTTCGTGTGTTCAGGCATTTTGGCTCGAACATCCCTTGATTTTGGCCCTGTCACTCTTTCAACTATGGGGAAGGCACTCGCTACAGGCAGTTCTGCCTTTTGCCTCCCTCACTCACATAGAAAACAAAATAGAAAGATAGGAATGAAATACATGGTATGAGAAACCTATAGGCCACGATATAATCGATGTCTGAATTTAATTACATAAACTGTATATTGCCCCAGCTCACAATGGCATGTATAGTAAGATAGCATATGCTATTACAGACTTATTAAAGAAGGCACATAAAGATCGATGGGAGTTGGGACTACTGTTGGTCCTAAAGATCATCTTTTCTGGGTAAGCTGATTACATTGGTTACCGAGGTGTGTGTGTGAGGTACATGTGGTACGTCTGTGTCACATGCATCTCACACACTATACACAGTAATAGGTGGTTGGGCTACTGACCTATCCTACTAGACTACTGTATAATTATGTAATTAGTTAATGTTGTAATGGCCAAGTGAGTGTACCGTATTGTCCATATTTTTGTGAGTGAATTGGCTCTCTATATTCCCGTATTACTTCTTGATATTCTGCTAAAACATTATAAGTATCGCCACCTATCACTATGAACAAAACACAAACTTACATAGCCGAGGAGAAAACGGTTAAGGAATCATCACAACACACAAGTTAAGCAAACACCGTTTGTAAATCTATACACTCCAAATGCCTTCCCATCCCCCCCCCCCCTCCCCCCCTGACATAACCAGACTGAAGCCATTGAACCAAATCAGTGAGGTACTGGACGTCTGAGTGAACCAGACTGTTGGAGTTATATTATATTATAGCAACTGTGTAATATAACTTTGAAGAAAAAAATAAAACATTACCTTATTGTGATTTGCTTAGATTGTGTATTGGGTACACTCAGTTATAACAGAAGGGTACCCCCCTGAGTGACATATCTAATGCTTCACACTATTTAGTTGTGGTAACACTGGCCCTAAACCATGGAGGAAATAATATACGGAGGGTCAACTCCACACTATAATTGCGAAAGCATTACATGCATGCCATCTATTGACCAAGCAACTGTATACGAAAATGGGAAATACAAGAGGTTTTAAAGAAAACATATGCAGGCAGATTTGGAATGCATATTACTATCCTTTAGCTTTGTATAGTGTGTCCTCTGTCCATTACTCTTTCCTATTTTACTCCAGCCTTCTGGTCTGGTCTGGTATTGTGCCCATTTTTCATTATGTTTGATAACCAAAAGGCTCACTAATATTATCCTTGGGGTAGTTGGAAGGTAATACATTATGTAATGCCCCTTAACAACATGCAATTAATTCAAACACTGAGAATGATGCACATAAATATTTTACACATTTATACATGTAAATGGCTGTAATGCACAATAACTTGTTTATCTTTTTGTATTTCCTCTGACCTCTCTGTCAGAATAAGCTAACATTTTGTAGTAACCTAATTACACAGCTCTTACGTGCAGATTCGTAAGAAATTGGTCTCAGAGAATTACCGTTATTGATATTATCAATATTAACACCTATTCCGGTGTACACTATTGCAAGTGACATTAAATAATATATAATAATTCAATAATGTATATATTATATACAGTATATTAGTCGATAAATAAGAGAGAAATAGGCAGTGCAACATGAAATGCAAACAGGTGTCCAGTGTCATTTATTTATTTTGGATTGTAACCAATACACAATAAACACACAATACATTTTCATATGAAAAAAACATGGACGTCACAAACGACTGTGGATTGTGGAAGGGAGCCGGGAGCTGATGTGAACGAAACAATGCTTCACTTCATATTTTCACTGTCTCTCTTTCTGGGAGAGGGAGAGAGAGAGAGAGCACATTCTTCAACAAATTCTAAACATGAAAGTTGCGTTGACTTCATGTAGATAATGTGACAGAGAAAGTGAAAGTAATTTTACATATTACGTTAAGAGTATAATTATACGGTATGTTATCCTAAAAACACTCTCTCTCTCTCTCTCTCTCTCTCTCTCTCTCTCTCTCTCTCTCTCTCTCTCTCTCTCTCTCTCTCTCTCTCTCTCTCTCTCTCTCTCTCCCCCTCTCTCCCTCTCTCTCTCTCTCTCTCTCTCTCTCCCTCTCCTCCCTCTCTCTCCTCCCTCCTCCCTCTCTCTCTCTCTCTCTCTCTCCCTCTCTCTCTCTCTCTCTCTCTCTCTTTTCACTTCTGAACACTATTCCATGCTTGAATTCTTCGCCAGTTCCCTTCAACAATCATTCCCGGTACTCTTGAAGAGGGTGGCCACCTTCATCTAACATCACGCACTAGTAGCTTTAGGGTAAAGAAACGTTCATTAGGACGGTAATTAGGGTTCTTAGGTCACCTTTTCCTTCAAAGGAGTGGAAAAAGGCCTAGTTATGATGGGAGTGAGTGAGAATAATGAATTAAATCTGATAGACATACGGTTGTACTCTTGTAATAGGAAACGAATGATTGCATCTAAATTTGAAAATTATCATAGACCTATACAAAATATTATCACACATCATAATCCTAAAATTATTTCAAGTGACAGCAAGGAAAATCACATTTTAAATATAACTACGAAAACGATATATGCACTTTATATAATTAATTGGTTCGTCTACATTTGGAATACTGTGTTCAGTTTTTGTCGCCATACTATAAAAATACATTGAACAACTAGACAGAGTACAACGGAGAGTAACTAAAGTTATTCCCCGACTAAGAAATAAATCATACGAGGAACAACTAAATGAGATAAACCTATTTATCTTGACAAACTGCAAAATAAGAGGAGACTTAATCCAAATTATTAAAATGAACAAAAGCCATGACAACATGAACGCAAGTAAGTACTTCAAACTAGCTAACTCAAGAAGTAATCGTTACAAACTTGTCGAACATTCACTTCATTAACATGAAGCAAAGGACTTCTTTTTCAACAGAATGCTTAACTTATGGAATACATTGCCTGAACATGTTGTAGAGTGCCGTATACAGTCCAGACATTTAAATATCGAATTGATTAATATCTTGCCACGAATCCCCAACTGACAGCGTTTGTGCCTGAGTTATTTGATATTATCATTGTACTATAGTACTATAATATTGTTTTTTGGAACAGTCGTTCTAGAGCTTTCCACAAGTAGCCTAGTGAGTACCATTAGGTCTGTTGTTGCTGGTCTTTCTTTGTATTCCTTTGTGTGTGAGGTGTATGTGGAATGTTATTCGACTTGCTTTGGACGTGGATGTAGTATGTATCCAGTGTAATCAGCTTGTTCATACTGGTGAAGTACTAGCATATACTTGTGTAGCCTACTGTACACACGACGCTAGTCTACTGCACCTCCAATGTCCGTCATTGCAGCTAGGGATATGGAAGGCCATGGCCGCAGGCTACTAAGCCTACGGTGCACCGACCTGGGGGCCATCCTATGACTTGTCATGCATGAGTCTAGTATGGTACCCTTGAGCCAAGCTGGCACCAGTCATCAGCAAAAGAACATTTATCCATCTTAGGAGTGATTTTTGAATTCAATGTATACAGGTATATACAGTATATATATATATATATATATATATATATATATATATATATACTGTATATATATATATATATAGGGTGTCCCACAAAGTCGTGCCAAACTTCAGGATATGATTATATACCGCTTGGGGTTAAGGAAACCATACTGGTGATCTGAAAGCAGATTATGGGAATATAAATGCTTAAGAATTTTAAATTAGGAATACTTTAAATACCTTTATAGAGATGCAAAACATTAGAGCAATAGGCTGATAGTTGGAGGGTGAGAATGGGCATCCTTCTATGGGGCAGGTTGAATGAGAGCAAACTTACAGGAAAAAGGAAAGACGTTACAGGAAAGACAGAGACGAAAGAGTTTGCCGAGGCTGGGAGTCAGCACAGAAGAACAATTATTGAGTACAACAGGAGGGGAGGAACACCATCCGGTCCTTACGCCTTCTTAGTATTACGCCCAGAGAGGGCATAGAGTACATCCTTACAAGAGATTATGATATTTGGGTGGTAAAGAGGGAGGAGTAGCGCCGGAATCGTCCAAGGTGAAGTTTTTAGCGAAAGTTTGAGCGAAGAGTTCACCTTTGGCAGGACGTCTATGTAAGTGCTTGTCTCTTTATGTTATATTATGTAGAATAAACCATGTGAACTATACTTGTCTTGTTAAATATCTGAAGAAAACTGTCAGTGTTGAGATAATATACAATAAAATATATACCAGCTTCATGGTTTACCTTACATCTTTATCAAGTTTAATTTAACTTGTGTCAAAGTTTGAGACAAGATATCAGAGTGAAGGTTAGGAATAGGCTGGAGAGGGAGGAACGAAGGAAGGGAAGATGAGAAGTAAAATGTGAAGCCAGGTTTAAAGAAATGGTGAACATTACTTATTTGTAAAATGTAGATATGAATAACATAATCACCAAATCATCATATAGCAGAGTGAAGTGATTGATATTCAAAGTACTACGATATACTATATTGAATGTTATTATATATCATTCTTGAGAAGTGGTGAGATCATTTCTGAAGATATCAATAATTAACACCTTCCCAAGATGCACTTTGAAAACTAGACAGAAATACAGTTGAGCAGACAGCCTGATACACAGCCAAGAAACAGACAACAAGTAACAGGCATCAGACAGATCAACGAACCTCACATAAACAAATATACAAATAAATAAAAATATACGGTAGCTTTAGACAGATAAATCCCATTTTCTTCCGTCTCCCCTTCCTTTCCCCTCTGTCGACTCCCTTCTTCCCTTTATCACTGTGTTCAAATATTCTCTCTTGCAACCTTCCTCTCTCACATTCTTTCAACCTTTCATCCATTCTTTAATTTCGTACATCCTTTCCTGTTTCTTAACTATTTGTATTATTCAGCGATTCATAAATGTCTGCATGTGTCATTATCAACTTTTATTTAACTTTCGCTTTATCCACACGCCTACTCTTTAGTCCCCCCCCCCCCCCTCCACACACACACACACACATACACATACGTCTTTCCCCTTGCCAGCTGATACTGTCTGTCTCACACAATGTTCCCTTCCTCCCGACAGTCTCCTATTATACGGTAAGTTATCTCCTCTCTTAAGGTGGAGGTAGTTGCTTTTTATCCCTTATGCTTAGTCCCATTGGCTTTGAGATTTTAAGACGTTCGTTCTATTAGTTTGGCGATTTTAAGACCTTTCGCTTAATTTTTTCAATATAAAGACCTAGTGCCATTTATGTGTTGATTGTTTCCTGACGAGCGATAGCGAGGCTGTCATTCTAGGAGGAATCGGCCTTAGGCCGACACATTTTTCAACCAAAAACTGTACAAATATATCTTGAAAGGGGATCTATGGGGTGTTCTTTTGTTTTAAGCTTGATGGAGGCCTAGCGATGTAACTATATAAATTAATACATTAATAGACCAACCAATAACCACTACCCCCTTAATTAACGTTGTCTCTCTCGCCCTCTCCGTCCTGTCTCATCCTAGAATGTGTATACCCCCGAGAAAGAAAGAGAGCGAGAGAGAGCAGGTATTGGGTGTCCCATAACTTGTTGGTTATAGCCTATAATGCGGTGCTGGAGGTGACAGCAAAGTAACTGAACGAGAGACTGTCTGGATATAAAGAGAAAATGGAAGAGGCAAGAGATAAAGAACCTCATAATATTTTACTTTAAGTATATATTTTTCACATTATTTACAATGAATTAGAATAATTTGTTCAACTTTGGAATGAGTAGTATGCAAACTAGAAAGACACCTCTACAAATGCTGATGAATCCTTCAACTTCTGAATAAAAACAAATGTAGTATGCGAGTGTACAATTTAGAAGGTGTAATAATTCTAATTAAGTTAAACATATGAAAGATGTAAGTGCTCCACCACAGATAATTGTATTTCAAGAGGAAACGCGTTAATGATGTATCAATATGTATTCCAACTGCCTACTGATTAGTTCCCCTGTGTTCACCTTTTTATAAATTGAGAATATATAGCCTTTTGTTCTAATGTTGTCTTATTTTGACTTATCAAATCAAAACTTCACTGTATATCTACCGAGGATTACAAACAAAATATAATAATCTACCTAACTGAATATGTGGTCAAGGCAAAAATATATAAGACAATCATGAAACAACTTCAATAATTCCCGACCAATATATTAGTCAACCTCAATGTGTGTGTGTGTGTGTGTGTGTGTGTGTGTGTATGTGTGTGTGTGTGTGTGTGTGTGTGTGTGTGTGTGTGTGTGAGAGAGAGAAAACATTGGAGAAAATATGAGCTAAAAGATACTAAACTGCAGCTTCACAGATTTTCTACCGTAGAGATTATATTTCTCAAGACGTCAATTTTTCTTATTACCGTCAGACGAGTGAAAGTAATTAGGCTATCTTTTACCGCTGGGGTGACGTGGTAAAAAAAAAAAAAAAAAAAAAAAATGCAAAACAAAGAAAAATAGAAAGAAATAAAAGTGATGGCATTTTACAAAGGCAAGAAAAGATTAATATTAATTATATTATAATACATACATACATACATACATAACATTTTAAGACTGAGTGTTCCACACATAAGTGCAGTTTCAGTCTCTTGTCCTAATGGCGGCGTTCCAGGCAACCCTGTTAAGGGCTGCTTCACTTGTCAAGTTCTTGGATTTGAGATCGGCGCGTATAGTCCGATCCCAGGTCTTCCTCGGTCCACCCCTTGGTGCAGCTCCCTCCACAATTACAGACCTGCATTTTTTCACCCCATTTTGTTCATCCATTCTCTCCACACAATCAATTAATTTCACTCACAACACCAAACACCACCCCATGAAATTAATGAAGCATGTGCTCCACCCGGGATTCGAACCTGGGTTACCACATACAGATCTTAAACACTTAAACCATTACCCCATCAAGACAGTTTAAGATTATGTACATGACTACGATCTTATATACATTTTATATAACTGGATATCAATCTAATAATGTGCTCAAGCCCAACTGCACACTGCGCTAGCCTAATGTTTCAAGTAAAAGGAAGGCACATTATATGGGGCACAGATCTCTAAGGAACGGCCTCACTATCAAATGTACCTGAACCTTTAGGAATAATCTAATTAATTAACTTCCTTCACAACACCTAACACCACCCAAATGAAATTAATGAAAGCATGTGCTTTCACATAATTATATGAGTGAGAGAGGGAGGAGAGCATGAGTGAGAGAAGCCAAGAGACAGTTGAATAAAATAATGAGAGGAACATATTTTGAAAGCAAGATAATATATTAGGTGGTATGCTTACCAAATACATACTCTAGAATTAGTAATATAATATCGGTACTGTAAATATAATGATTATCAGAATTTCGTCCTTGACGGCAGCAAATAAATTATGGCTTCGCTCTTGATCACGTGAATGGCGCCTGGTTTAAAATAAATAGGCAATATATTTTGCTGCCAAAATAAATATACTATTTGCACTGGGGTATCAGTACATAATTGATACTGACAAAGAGCATCACCTCGTTTGTAAAATCCTTCCACCCTTCCCCTGCACACAAGCACACACAATGTGCTTGATACGTCAATAACAGAACCCTCACGTATTATTTATTTAGTTTTCTTTAGAGTAAATTAAATCATATGCACGTCTATTCCACATCGGATGATACTAGTTGATAACATTTTAACATTATAGTCTAGGTAGTTTAGATACAAGTCAGAGAAGATTTTTAGGCCCAAAAAAGATCATGTCGGATAGGATTGACTTGACAGAATAGCTTAAGAGAGAGAGAGAGAGAGATTATCTTGACTATGGTCGATAGAGAAAAAGCACATTAATACGACTTTAGGGGTGTTAGCGGGAAATTGGCAAACTGTCACCCATTTTAAAGAGAGGCAGAGCTGATGAATCATACAAACGCCATATGAATAATGTCAGAGGAATTCATTTACCTTGAACTAGCAGAAGAATACAGCCGATCGTCAGTTGCCTCATACAATCGTAAATATTCACTAAAAGTACTGTTATCATTGTTCCTAGCAAGTAGAGTAACAGTGATAAGGACCTCCCAGTCTCCTACCTTACTTTGCTCTCAGGACAAACATATATTATTATGTTACCTTCACCAACTGACTTTACCTCC
>CM064497.1:23676351-23722442 GCA_032716605.1 Paralithodes platypus | reverse complement strand
GGACACACGTAAATGGCCTGCTCGGTGTGTTTAATGGAGACGCGTGTGGAAATAGCTCCCGAAGGTACGGGGGCGCCTGGCGTTCCTCGTATGTGTTTTTCATCTCTTTTCATATTCTTTTTTCCTGTTAGTCTGGGCATAGTTTAGCTTATTTTAGCCTAGCTTGTTTCTCATTCAGGAATTGCTATGCCCTATGAGTTTTCATATTTTCATAGCCTAGGTGTACAGTTGGTTCACAATCTGAGATTTCGTGGTGGCGGTGCTGTTTGTAGGGTTTGTGTCGGCCGCATTATTAGCGTTATTCCCGAGTCCCCCCTTACGAGCCTTCACTGTGTCTCAAGGGCCTGGGCGCTTGGTGGTTCGTGATATCCAAGGGTACCCTACGGGGGCCTCTCCCTCACACCACAGGGTTTTTCGCCCCTGACACATTCTCTCCTCACGGCTAGGCCACCCTTTTTCTCGCCAGTTTCATTTACTGGTTTTTGTGTTCCCTTACTGTTTTCACCTCCATCCTTTCATTCCCTTTTGCCCACTCCTGGGGTACCCTACGGGGGCCCCTGTTTGTGCCGAACCACCCTTCCTGCCACTTCTCCTCATGGGCTTTGCTCTATCTCTGTGGGTGGGGTGGTTCCTGGGGGATGTGCCTCCTCTCCCCTGGTGTGTCTTCCTTGCCTCTCCCTTGACCGGTTGAGTCAGGATATTCAAGGAAGACACTGCTCAGCTTGATGGCCATCGTCGCTTGGAGTCATAAGGAGTTGACGCTTTTTTCTGGGCCTGTGTTGGTATTACCTAGACGCTCCTCTCGCTTTTTCGGCGCCGGACCATCTCGGCCGGTCCCGCAAATTTGCGGAGTGCTCGATTCGGTCCATGGACGATTCGGCTCCCCGCAAATTTGCGGAGATCGCTGGGGGGTCTCGCGGTGAGGCGGGAGGGTTGTGTCGGTACGGTTATGCCTCCATTGGCCCGCAAATTTGCGGTTATAGTTGGCTTTCCCGGTGACCCTTTTTTGTGTCATCTTGTTGCCTGGTACTATATTGGTGTATGCACTTGCCTGGTGTTATGGACCCTGCATGTGAGGTGTTGAGTGGTGGTTAACACTTTCTCCATCTTTGCAGGTTTCTGCTTGTGCTCTTCCGCCTCACCCGCCCTCCTCACCTCCATCGGTGCTCCCGGTTTAGAGTGAGTACGACTTCCAGTTTGCGTGTGTGTTCCTGTTTACCCATGCTCATTCCCTGGTTTTTATTGGACATTATCTTCACTTACTCGTCAACGTGCTGCTTATGGTGTGTGTTCTTCCATTGCAGGTGGGATGCCTTGCTTTCGCCAGGGCTGTGGCTCCCCGTGCTTGGACTGCCACAGGTCCTGCTTGCGGCATTCGCAATGTGTGTCCTCTACGGCCTACCTCCCGGCTTTGTGTGGGCCGTGTATGGACCTGGTGGATGTGGTGGACCATCACCCTGGTTCCTCTGACGCGGCGGTGGCCTCTGCATCCCTTCAGTCTGTGTGGGCGGTGGTCTCCCACCACATCAGGACTGTGGGCCACCGTTCCCCGGCCTTTGTTGACGACCGGATCCGCGTCGCCCTGGGCATCCCTGACCCGTCTGGGGGCCGTTTACCTGGCCCTCTCCCTGCTCGGGCCCTCCTCCCTGGGTCCCGTGGTCGGTCGTCGCATCGTCGGGTGGATCCCCAGCTCCGTCCACGCTCTCGCTCTCCTCGTCGCTCGTCCTCTACTGCCCCTCCTCGTCCGCCTGCTCACCTTGACTCCGCCGTTCGCCCTCGTCATGGTTCTCGCCCTGAGGCCGGGTTTAGCGTCTCTGCCCCTGTACGCCCTCCCCTGGCCTCTCCGGATAGGGGCTCTACTACCTTCCGCCCGCTTCCCCTGCACAAAAGACGTCCTCTTCATTTGTCCTCTACTCGCGCGGATGTTCATGCTGTAGCTGGCCCTCTGCTCCCTCCTTCTACTCTGTCCAGGAGGGTCCGCCAGGATGTAGTTGCTTCTCCTCCTACTTCTCCTGCTTCGGTGCCTCTTCTTCCTTCTAGGTCTCGTCCCAAGGTGGAGGTTCCTCCCTCCTCCGCCTCGGTGTCGGGCCGCCCTGTTCTCTCAGCCCCGGGGATCCTTGCTCTGTTTCCCCCCGCGGCTCCTTCTGACCTCCTTTCACCCGGCCAGCCTTCCCCCTCCCGTCATCCTGCTCCTCTTCCTTCTTCTATTCCTGATCTTCGCTTGCCGGCTCCCCGTGAGGGTACCCCGCCGCTTGACTCGGTGGAGTATAGCGAGGTTTCGGGGTCCCCTTTCTCGGGGGCTGACGTGTCGCTGGAAGAGGGGGATGGTGATGTTTCCCCCTCGGGCGTTAGTGATCGGGAACGAGACCCTCAGGACCGTCACGGCCGTCGTCGCTCGCCTTCTTTGGGCCGCGACGCTGCTGTTTCGTGTCATGGGTCTCGCTCTCGCTCACGCTCGCCCCTGCGGGCCGAACTATCTTCGGGGGGGTCGCCTCTCTCGAGTCGATTTTCGGCTATGCAGGGGTGGGTTGTGTCTCACTTCGACGCGCGCTTGGAGGCGATGCAAGAATCCCTCTTATCGCGCTTCTTGGCGGTGACACAACCTCAGCGCCTCACCCAACCTGCCCCTGCTTTGGTCCCCCTCCCCTCTGCGGTGGACCACATTCCTTCTCGCCCTGCTTCTCCGCCTGCCCGGTCGTCGGCTAGTACTGCTCCTGCCCTGGCTCAGGTGGTTGCCCCTACTGTCTCCCATGCGGGGGTCCTCCGTCTGCTAGGGCAGGGTCCGCGCTTGCCCCCCATCCAAAAGGCCAAGGTCCCGTCGCGGACTATGCCGCTCCTCTATGGCTCCTTGGCTGTTTGGAAGGGGGTGCAGGCCTCCCACCCGGAGCGTGCTACCGACTTCCCGTCAGGTGAGAGGGCCCTACCTTTGGACTGGTCGGTCCAAATAAATGATAAAATGCAGTTCAGGGCGATCAGGGTGGATGGTCAGGTGGCCGACGTGGAGGTGCGGGCGTACCCGACAAGGACTGACCTTCAGTACTTCTCGGTGAAGCCCAAGCCCCCCGTCTGCTCCTCGGACTAAGCTCTGGTCAGACTTCAGCCGCCAGGACATCCTTCAGGATGTTCAGTCCCTGGCTGTGTTAACGGGACTGTCCTCCTATGGGACGGGTTTGTGCGACGACGGTAAGCCTGGCTTGGCCGTCGTGCTCGATAACCCTCTCCCATTGGAGGCCTGGTTTGCTGAGGCCTTAGACTTTGCCAACCGTTCCGTCGACAGATCTATTTCAGTCCCTCCCCCAGAGTCGTCACTGCTTTTGCCTCCTCTGGTATCTGTCGGCGGATTGGATGGCAAGTTCTGGTCCTGGATTAGCGCTCCCAAACTTGAAATTTGTGCTATTGCTAACCCGTTCTTCTCCCACCCAGATAAGTCCTCTGTCGACAGGGATTTTACCTTGCGGCAGAGGGTGGCGAACTTATTGTCTTGTCTTCTAGGTTCCCTCCAGACGTCTGTTCACCACCTGCGACTTATCGAGGCGACTGCACCTGGCGATCTTCGCGAGGGCTTGGCCCACGTTCGGCGGATCCACCTTCAGCTCGCGGTGTCTTTGGTTCCCGAGCTGAAGGCGGTTTTGTGCGAGGCAACTCGACAACGCCAGACGGTAAGGTCCTCGTTCTGCCGGAAGGCCCCTTTGGATATTCGTCAGGGTCTATTATACTCTGAGCTATATACATCGGGGCCTTTTTTGCGCAGGATGCTTGGGAACGCTACGCTTCTCTGTCAGCGGACCCTGCTTACGACACGCAAAGACGCGCTGTGTCGCGACCGGGGTCTTCGCAGTCCCGTCCTTCTGCCGGTCCCCTTCGGGGTGCTGCCGCCACTGCTGCCGCCAAGAAAGGGTGCAGGAAAGGGAAGTTGCCGGCCAGAGCGTCGGTTCCGCCTCGCACTTCTGCTCCTGCTCCCTTTCATCCCCGCCGAGAAGGGGCTGGCCAGCCTTCCACTTCCGGCCGCACTTCGACGGGGTCTGACACACGACGGACAGGGGATGGGGTGACCCGCCCTTTTCGGCGAGGTGGGGGGGGTAGGGGTGGTCAACGTGGCTCTTATGACCGCAGGGACCGTACCGGGGGACCCTCCACGTCAAAAAATGTGTAGGTTCTCCAGGTCGGTCTCCTCCTTGTTCTCCTTCTCGCCTCGCAGAAAGGGTCGCTCACCTCATCTCGGGGGCTCCCACAGGTTATTTTCGCCCTTGCGCCCTTCGGTGGCCACGAGGGACGTGGGGGCGGAAGATTGCACGGAGGGGTCTAACCTGGAGATGGAAGTCCAGACCCCCACTCAGCTCTTGTCAACGAAGCCGGCCTGTCTCTTCGGAGGTGGCCGACGTGATTACATCCATGCACGAGCAGGGAATCGTCAAGGAGGTGAAAGCCGGTCTACCGGTTTTCCTCTCCCGTGTTTTTCTGGTACCAAAGAAGGACTGCGACGCGATGCGACCGGTGGTGGATCTGTCGGCCCTCAACGGGCACATCGTGAACACACGGTTTCGGGTGCTGACGGTGCACCAGGTACGACTGGCCTGCGACCTCTGTCGTGGGTAGTGTCGCTGGACCTCAAGGATGCGTATTGGCACGTTCCGATCCATCCTCGTTTCCAGCGATTCTTGGCCGTTCAGACTTCCGATCGTGTGTTCATGTTCGACAGACTTCCCTTCGGTCTCAACATCGCGCCGCGGATCTTCTCGAAACTGGTAAAGCAGGCTCTGGATCCTCTCCTCAGGGGCGGCCTCCAGATCCTGTTTTACTTGGACGACTGGTTGATAGTTTCAGACACCCTAGAACAGTGCGTCCACGACACCCTCACAGTAGTTCAACACATCACTCAGTTAGGGTTCAAATCAATATTCCCAAGTCGCGCCTGACCCCGTCGCGTGTCGTGACGTGGGTAGGTCTCGAATGGGATCTGACCAACGCTACAGTGACCCAGAGTCAGCCAAACGCGGTGAAACTTCGCAGGAAGGTCTTCGCCGTGTTGCACTCGGTCTCCCTCACGAGGAGGATCTGGGACTCGTTAGTGGGTTCGCTGAATTGGGCCGCTCTGACCATTCCCTTAGGGAGGCTCAGGCTGCGCCGCCTGATACTCATGGGCAACAAGGTGTTTCCGTTGGCCCCTATGGATCGGCTCATGCCGATCCCGCGTACCATTCACAGACACTTAGGACACTGGGTTGCTCGGGGCACGCTCTCTGCGGCTGTGCCCTGGACCGCCCCCCCGCCGACGATCTGGGTAGATACAGATGCGTCGAGCGAGGTAGGGTGGGGTTACCAATCCAACCTGGGACATCAACATCACGGCAGATGGGTGGGACACACACACCTACACATCAATGCCCTCGAACTGTTGGTTCCCTTGTTCTTCCTGAGGGACCACGCGCTGGCCCTTCGGGGAAAGTCGGTGGCCTTCAGGATGGACAATCAGACAGCTGTCCACTGTATCCAAAAGCAGGGGTCCTCCAGGTCTTTGACTCTGTTGGGGATCTCAGAGAAGTTGTTCTTCCTCGCGAACCGACACAACATCTCCCTGCACGCCTCCTACCTGCCCGGGACTGCCAACCTGTGGGCGGACGCCCTGTCGCGAGGACGGGGCGTTCTTGTAGAATGGGCAATGAAACAGACTGTATTCGACGACCTCGCAGCTTCCTGGGGTGTTCCGGAGGTCGACTTGTTCGCATCGAAGGAGACGCGCAAGTTGCCTCGGTACCTGTCCCTCCGGACTCGCACTCCGGAGGGGGGTCCGGACGCTTTCATGGAAGACTGGAACAGGTGGCAGTCGATATACATATTTCCGCCACCAAACGCACTGTTGATGTGCAAAGTCCTCGCGCGGCTGCGGCTGTACCGCGGCAGAGTCTGGCTAATAGCGCCTCTGTGGCCAGCCCAGGCTTGGTACTCCCAGTTGAAGCGGTGGTGCCCGAGTCCGGTCCCTCTCCCTCTCTCAAACTTCCACTTGAGCCAGGTTGGCGACCTGCGGACCTCGTTGGCCTTCGCATCGTGGATGTTCGTGAGGCACGGTGGCTCCCAGTCCACGGACGGGACCTGACTGACTTCCTGAAGCGTTCATGGACGTCTTCGACTTGGGGGGACTTACGAGTCCCACTGGAGGTCTTTTACTAGGTGGATACAGGACACTCACCAGACTGTTAGCTCTCCTTCCCTCGTCCTACACTACTTGTTTCACCTCTTCCGTACACGTCGCTCTCAAGTCAACACTATACGTAACCACTTGTCTGCCATCCGGGAGGTCTTTGAGTCCGTCACTGGGCTGGTCGTTCCACCGAAGGAGCTGGATTCCTTCATGAAGGCTGCCTTCAGGGAGCGACCGCCTCCGCGCCAGATCCCTCCTCAGTGGGATCTGGGGCGTGCTCTGGACCTTCTGGCTTCACACACATATACACGGGACACTACACCGGTTCAGTTGCTCGAGCGTACACTCTTCCTTGTCGCTCTGGCCACTGGGGATAGGGTGTCTGAACTAGCTGCCATGTCGCGGTCCCAGGAATGCATGCGATTCTCCCCGTCCTTGAATGTCGTCACGTTAGCCCCCTCCCCTCATTTTGTTGCCAAGAATGAGAGAGAGACCCACGTTTCGAAGCCTTTTACCATCCAGGCTTTAAAGCGTGGGCATACTCACCATGTGTTGTGCCCGGTGCTGGCCTTGCACTCCTATGTTGAGTCTGTGGCTCCGACTTCGGGTACTGCTGTGTGGGTGTCTCCTCGGACTGGTAGGAGGCTCTCGAAGGTACAGATAGGACGCCACATTTGTCGGGTCATTCGTGCCAGTAAACCCTGCTTGTCGGGGTTCTGCGCACGATGTGCGATCCTTTGCTGCCTCCTTACGGTTCCTGCAAACTCGTTCGTTGCCTGACGTCGCCTCGGCGGGTTTGTGGTCTTCTGTCCATACCTTCGTCTCCTCCTACCTCTCCATGTCCATTGTTAGACCCCCTCGGCCTGTGATAGCTCTCGGGAGTCGTGTTTCCTAGGGCTCTCGCGAAGTTGCCTGGTCTTCCCCCCTCGTCACTTTTCTTTTCCTTTGTTTTCTTTTCGAAACGGGGGGGGAAGGAAGTACGGGTTTGCAACACTGGATTACAAGTTTGGGGTTATGTTATATGTATACAGTACATAAGTGTTTTTTTGCCCTCATTGATAATTGTGTTTTGTTTTTGTGATCAGTGTTTTTGTTCATTTTGGAAGAAAAGGGATTTTGTGTACAGTACTTTTTGGTTTAAGACAAGTCTATGGTTTTGCATTACTATGAATGACGGGCACGTGTTAAAACTGCTCTTTTTAGCTACTCCTCAGTTTTTCACACTCTTTTATTAAACTCTCTTGTTTAAATTGTGTTTCTTTGTCATTCATAATTTTGTCTTATGCATTGGTTTTTTTGGTAGGTTGGGCTTGGATGTCCTCCTCCTATTTGTTATGCAGCCTTGACGTTGGATTTGCCAAGACTACTAACAAATTGGGAGGTTTGACGTACCTCCCAACCTACCAAATAGGAAACCTACTATTTGGTAGTAGTCTTGGAAAATCCAACGTACATAATACCCTCCCTCACGCCGGACCCCTGCCCATCCGCGTTCTTCTGCTGACGTGAGATGTGATAACAAGAGAGGGTCGCTCATGCGCACGTTCGACAGGGATCGGCGCATGACGGAACACGGGATGGGCCTTGAGCGGTAACTAAGGTAAACCCCTTTTTCTTCTCTTCTATACTTTTTTCACCTTCGGTGGTAGTTTTGGTTAATGTACAACGTCTCCTAGAGCAAGATAAGGAGTAGACTCTAGACGTTTTCTTTTTAACCGCGGTTGGAATGACGACATAGCAGTCAAAATAGACAAGTCGTCATTGCAATTAGGTTAATAGCCTTGACGTTGGATTTTCCAAGACTACTACCAAATAGTAGGTTTTCCTATTTGGTAGGTTGGGAGGTACGTCAAACCTCCCAATATACTGGAGACCATAAATGTTACTTATAGATTCATATTCACTGTTAGATTTATCACTGGTAGCTCTGGTGCACAAGTAGTAGTTCACAGACTAGATTAGACACGCGTATTTTAGAGCACGGGAATTCTAGTAACCTCAGGGGGGTACTGATCTAAGTTTTATATTCTTGTATCAGAAACACATAGAATGCAAATCAGTGGGCGAACTTCAGATATCACTAGGGTTTCACTGCTATGTAATAATATCTGGATATATGGGTAATTACGAGAGTTAATATCGCCTGTTAATTAATAAACACTGATACGCTTAGCACTTCCTAATGGAATGGTTATATATGAATTATACTGGGGCAAAGATATAGCCACTTCGTAGAAATATTAATAAGTGAGTCTCTAAATAGCACTGTAATACTGTAGCACTGATAGAGTGAATCTTGGGTAGTATTTGATTGGTCTGGTCCTGGTTATCTTGCGTCCGTGATGTTGGGGGCTAACGACTGGTTCCGCGGCCGTCCATATGTAGAAAGTTCTCAAGACGGATCTCTTGGCGATCGTTGCTGGTTACACTCTTATATACCCTCTGGTTTCTAGACCTGAATCACAGATATTAGGATCTCGGTTTTGGACCCTGTAGGCAATAGGGATCTCGAGTTTTGATTGACTTATTTGAGCTCTCAATAGATATGGGAACTAGGTAAGGTGGTGATTACTGTTGTGGCACATGGCTGTATGGAGCCTTCATAATGTGATATAACTGAGCCTTAGTAAGAGGTACTATTTTGGCTATACTGGAAGTATTTAGGGGAGAGAGACTGGATCTACTTTGCGAGGAGGTTTGGGACATCTTTGATAGGAGCGTCTCTCTTAGATTGCTCAGTCTTCATTCTATGGTATAGCTGAGGTGCTAATTTGGTTATCGGAGAATGCAAGAAAGGTTAAGGGGTTATTGTTGGTTAATAGAGGTTAGTAAGGGTGTTAGTCATACATGGTTAGTTCATTGATAGGAAGAATTCCTGTGCTACCTGGCAATGACCCGGATGTCAAAACAGGGGTCAGGTATACCTCCGCAGGGGTAGGGGTCTCCCTCCTCGGGTGGGTGAAAGGGGTAGGTGCGTGTCCTCTCTCTGTGATGGTCGTCTGGGCGGCTGTGGCTGGGGGCTTGCCATATTACAAGTGTTTGTAATAACCCTCTGTTTATGAGACAGATGTGGGTGTTCGTAATATCAAAGTTAATTGCATGGTTTGTTGGATGTGGTGGAGACTGGGTTGCTAACTCTGCCACATTTATCTGGAAGTATGGTAATAGAAGTTAGTCACTGGTGAGTTAGCCTCGCACTGACGATCATTTGGTACAGGGTTGTGAATGGGTTGTGAGGCAATAGATGGCATGCAAAGGGTTAGTAAAGTTCTAATGGTGTTCCTTCCTACTGGGGGAAGGTTTGCTGGATAGGAGTATATATACAAAAGGTTTGAGAATGATAGTAACGGAAAAGTTAAAGATATTCAGGGGGTATGGTGGAGAGGCTAGGTTAGGAGGGAGTCGAGGAGCGTGGGGGGTTAACGAGAGGGAGAGGGTTAAGGGGGGCTACGTGGAAGTTTGACCCTAAGGTCTCTGGGCGTAGGGGTGGCATTAGGCTACAGTTGGTATCTTAGACTGGGGGTTAACGACAGGGAAGGTAGGGTATGTTCTTATGTAATCAAACGCTACCGGGGGATGAGCAATAGGTGGTGGTATATGAGTCTGGAAATTATAGAATCATGTGGACTGTGGGGAAGATGAGGTTAGCTGTAGGTGTGTGCTTGACTGTGGATAAAAGTAGAGAAAAACATAGTGTACTATTACTCGTCAATACGATGGGTTGTGGACACTATTAGTTGACACGATTTCTTGCTGATCTAGTTGTCCCTGGGAACGGCGTTTTCTATGAAATATATACCAAAGAAAGCGGCAGTTCGTAGGGGTAGCTTCGTTATTGTTTTTGTGGTAGATATGCGTCGAGACAATGGTAAAAGAGGGTTATCTATACAATCTCTGGTTGGGGTAAGAATTAGAGTTACTGCATGGTTGCTAACATCTTTAGTCATTATCTCTGTCTAGGTCTTACAGGAATCATGGTTATTGGGAGGTTTGACGTACCTCCCAACCTACCAAATAGGAAAACCTACTATTTGGTAGTAGTCTTGGAAAATCCAACGTCAAGGCTATTAACCTAATTGCAATGACGACTTGTCTATTTTGACTGCTATGTCGTCATTCCAACCGCGGTTAAAAAGAAAACGTCTAGAGTCTACTCCTTATCTTGCTCTAGGAGACGTTGTACATTAACCAAAACTACCACCGAAGGTGAAAAAAGCATAGAAGAGAAGAAAAAGGGGTTTACCTTAGTTACCGCTTAAGGCCCATCCTGTGTTCCGTCATGTGCAGATCCCTGTCGAACGTGCGCATGAGCGACCCTCTCTTGTTATCACATCTCACGTCAGCAGAAGAACGCGGATGGGCAGGGGTCCGGCGTGAGGGAGGGTATTATGTACGTTGGATTTTCCAAGACTACTACCAAATAGTAGGTTTTCCTATTTGGTAGGTTGGGAGGTACGTCAAACCTCCCAATTTGTTAGTAGTCTTGGCAAATCCAACGTCAAGGCTGCATAACAAATAGGAGGAGGACATCCAAGCCCAACCTACCAAAAAAACCAATGCATAAAACAAAATTACGAATGACAAAGACACAATGTAAACAAGAGAGTTTAATAAAAGAGTGAAAAACTGAGGAGTAGCTAAAAAGAACAGTTTTAACACATGCCCGTCATTCATAGTAATGCAAAAACATAGACTTGTCTGAAACCAAATAGGTACTGTACCCAAAATCCCTTTTCTTCAAAAACCAACAAAAACACTGAACACAAGAACAAAACACAATTTTCAATGTGGCAAAAACACTTATGTACTGGAACAATACATAATCCCAAACTTGCAATCCAGTGTTGCAAACCCATACACCCCCCCCCCCCCCCCCTTTGTCAAATAAAACAAAGGAAAAGAACGAGGGACAAGGGGGGAAGACCAGGGATCTTCGCCAGAGCACCAGGAAACACGACCCCCGAGAGCAATCACCGGCCGAGGGGGTCGAACACTGGACACGGAGAGGTAGGAGGAGATGAAGGAATTGATAGAAGACCACAAAACCGCGGAGGCGAAGGCAGGGAAGGATCGACGTGGCAGGAACCGGAAGGAGGCAGCAAAGGATCTGACATCGCGCGCAGAACCCCTACAAACAGGGTGACGGGCACGAACGGTCCGACAAACGTGGCGGCCCAGCTGCACCTGCTAGAGCCTCCCACCTGTCCGAGGAGACACCCACACAGCAGTACCCGAAGGCGGCGCCACAGACGCAACAGAGGAGTGCAAGGCTGACACCGGGCACAACACATGGCGAGGATGCCCACGCCGTAAAGCCTGGACGGCGAAAGGCTGGAAAACGGGGGCCTCCCTCCCATGCGTGGTAACAAAAGGTGGGGAGGAGGCGAACGAGACGCCATGCAAGGACGGGGAGAATCGGACGCAGTCCCGGGGCTGTGACAATGCCGCTAGTGCAGACACCCGATCCCCAGTGGCCAGAGCGACAAGGAAGAGTGGACGCCCGAGCAACGGAACCGGCGTAGCGGCCCTTGTATACGTGGGGGAAGCCAGAAGGACCAGAGCCCGCCCCAGATCCCACAGCGGAGAGACCTGGCGCGGAGGCGGTCAATCCCGGAAGGCAGCCGTCAGGAAGGAATCCAGCACCTGTGGCGGAACGACCAGCCCAGCGACGGACCCAAAGAACCCCCCGGACGGCAGACAAGTGGGTACGTATAGCGTCGACTGGAAAGCGACGTGTACGGAAGAGGTGAAACAAGGAGCGTAGGACGAGGGAAGGAGAGCCAACTGGCAGGCGAGTGGCCTGTAGCCACCTAGTAAAAAACCTCCAGCGGGACCCGTAAGGCCCCCAAGGAGAAGACGGCCAGGAACGCTGCAGGAAGTCAGTCAGGGCCCGGCCGGGGACCGGGAGCCACCGTGCCTCATGAACAAGCACGATGCGAAGGCCAAAGAGGTCCGCAGGACCCCAACCTAGCCCAAGTGGAAGCCGGAGACAGGTAGAGGGACCGGACCCGGGCACCACCGCGGCAACCGGGCGGACCAAGTCCGTGCCGGCCACAGAGGCGCGAGGAGCCAGACGCAGCCGTGGTACAGCCGCAGCTTCGCGAAGACCGGGCACATCAACAGCGCGTCTGGTGGCGGAAAAATGGATATCGACCGCCACCAGTACCAGGCGACCATGAAAGCGTCCGGACCCCCCCCCGGAGCGCGAGGCCGGAGGGAGAGGTCCAGAGGCAACTGGCGCGGCACCCCCGATGCGAACAAGGCGACCTCCGGAACACCTCAGGAAGCCGCGAGGTCGGCGAACACAGTCCGTTTCATCGCCCATTCTACAAGAACGCCCTGCCCTCTCGACAGGGCGGCCGCCCAAAGGGTGGCAGGCCCGGGCAGGGAGGAGGCATGCAAGGAGAAGGGGTGTCGGTCCGCGAGGAAGAACAACTCCACCGAGACCCCTAATAGAGTCAACGACCTGGAGGACCCCCGCATAAGGAAACAGGGGACAGCTTGTCTGAGTGTCCAACCCGAAGGCCACTGACTCACCCCGAAGGGCCAGCGCGGGGACCCGCAGGAAGAACAAAGGAACCAACAATCCGAGGGCATAGACAGGTAAGAGGAGGGAGACCCACCCATCTGCCGGGAAGTGGACGTCCCAGGGTTGATTGGGAACCTCACCCAACCTCGCTCGACGTATCTGTGGTTACCCAGACCGTCGGCGGGGGAGTCGGTCCAGGGCACAGCCGCAAAGAGCGAGCCCCGAGCAACCCAGCGACCGAAGCGCCGGCGAACGGTACGCGGGAGCGGCAGGAGCCGATCCATAGGGGCAACGGAAACACCGCGGTGCCCATGAGGAGGAGGCGGCGTAGCCAGAGGCTCCCTAATGGAAGGGGCAGAGCGGCCCAATGCAGCGAACCCACGAACGAGTCCCAGAGCCACCCCGGGAGGGAGACCGAGTGCAACACGGCGAGGACCGTCCACCGAAGGTGCACCGCGGCCGGCAGACCCCGGGTCACCGTAGCGCCGGACAAAACCCATGCGAGACCGACCCATGGCACGACACGCGACGGGGTCAAGCGTGACTTGGGAACATCGAAGGGGAACCCTAACCGTGCGATGTCGCGAACGATTGTGAGGGCGTCGCCAATGCACAGGCCTAGGGCGTCGGAAACTACCAACCAAACGGCCAAGGAAAACAGGAGCTGGAGCCCGCTCCTGAGGAGAGGACCCAGAGCCTGCCCCACCAGTGCGGAGAAGATCTGCGGCGCGATGTGGAGACCGAAGGGAAGGCCGTCGAACAGGAACACACGATCGGAAGTCCGAACGGCCAAGAATCGCTGGAAGCGAGGATGGAGAGGAACGAGCCAAGACACATCCTGGAGGGCCAGCGACACTACCCACGACAGAGGGCACAGGGCCAGGCGTACCAGGGGTACCGGCAGCATCCGAAACCGTGTGTGCACGATGTGCCCGTTGAGGGCCAACAGATCCACCACCGGTCGCATCGCGTCGCAGGTCGGCGACGGAACCAGAAAGACACGGGAGAGGAAAACCGGGTGACCGGCGGTCAACTCCCTCGACGCTACCCAGCTCGGGCATGGAAGTGAACACGTGGGCCACCTCTGAAGAGATGGGCCGTTGTCGGTGACAAGAGCGGAGTGGGGGTCCGGACGTCCACCTCCAGGTGAGAACCCTCCGCGCAACCCGCCGCCCCCAACGTCCCTCGCGGCTACCGAGGGGCGCAAGGGCGAAAACAACCCGAGGGAGCACCCGAGAGGAGGGGAGCGACCCGGTACGCCCAGGCGAGAAGGAGAACAAGGAGGCCGACCCAGAGAACTACACATTGTGTTGACGTGGAGGTACCCCCGGTACGGGCCGTGCGGGCATGAGCGCCACGTTGACCTCCTCTACCCCCGCCCCCCCCCCAACCTCGTCGAAAAGGGCGGGCCACCCCAACCCAAGGCCGGCGCGGGGCTGACCCCTACGAAAGGCGGCCGGAAGTGGAAGGCCGGCCAGCCCCGACACAGAGGGGATGAAAGGGGCAAGAACAGAAGTGCGAGGCGGAACCGAAGCACTGGCCAGCAACGTCCCAGTCTTGCGCCCGGGCAAGGCGGCAGCACTTGCAGCAGCACCCCGAAGAGGACCGGCAGAAGGACGGGACTGAGAAAACCCCGCGCGCAGCACAGCGCGTCGGTGCGTGACGTAAGCAGGGTCCGTAACGACACAGCACGGCGTCGTGTGGCGGAAGCAGGGGCCGCCGACAGAGAAGCGGAGCATTCCCAAGCATCCTGCGTAAAAAACCCCGACGTATATAGCGCAGAGTACAACAAACCCTGACGAATAACCAAGGGGGCCGGCCGGCAGAACGAAGACCGTACCGTCGTGCGGTGCCGAGTTGCCGCGCACAAAACCGCCTTCAGCTCGGGAACCAAAGACACCGCGAGCCGAAGGTGGACCCGCTCAACGCGGTCCAAACCCTCGCGAAGATCGCCTGGCGCAGACGCCTCGAAAAGCCGCAGGTGGTGAACAGACGTCTGGAGGGAACCTAAAGACAAGACAATAAGTCCGTCACCCTCCGTCGCAAGGGAAAAACCTTGGCGACAGAGGGCTGATCCGGGTGAGAGAAGAACGGGGTAGCAATAGAACAAAGTTCAAGAACGGGCGCGCTCATCCAGGACCAGAACGCGCCGTCCAACCCGCCGACAGACACAAGAGGAGGCAAAATCAGGGACGACTCCGGGGGAGGGACGGAAGGAGAGCCGTCGACGGATCGGTGTGTGAAGTCGAAGGCCTCAGCAAACCAGGCCTCCAATGGGAGAGGGTGACCGAGCATGACGGCTAAGCCAGGCGTACCGGCGTCGCACAAACCTGTCCCTTAGGAGGACAGACCCGTCAACACAGCCAGGGACTGAACAGCCGGAAGGATGTCAGTGCGGCTGAAGCCTGACCAGAGCGTAGGCCTGCAGAAGGGAGGGGGACCATAGCAGGGGTAGGTAGGGCGAGGTGCTGAGGGTGAGGCACCGCCAAGAAGGGCGAGAAGAGGGAGTCTTCCATCGACTCCAAGTGCCCGTCGAAGCGTGACACAACCCAGCCCTGCATAGCCGACAATTGATCCGAGAGAGGCTACCCCCCCCCAGATTGGTCGGCCCGCAGGGGCGAGCGTGAGCGGGAGCGAGACCCACGACACGAACCAGCAGCGTCGCGGCCCAAGGAAGGCGAGCGACGACGGTTGTGTCGCCGTTGAGGGACTCGTCCCCGATCACGAACGGCCGAGGGGGAAACAGCACCATTCCCCTCTTCCAGCGACACATCAGCTCCTGAGAAAGGGGACCCCGAAACCTCGCGAAACCCCACCGAGGCAAGAGGAGGGGTACCCCCCTGGCGAGACGGTAAGGGAAGGTCAGGAAGAGAAGAATGAGGAGGAGCAGGACGACGGGAGTGGGAAGGCTGGCCGGGTGAAAGGAGGCCAGGAGCCGCGGGGGGAAACAGAGCAAGGATCCCCGGGGCTGAGATAACAGGGCGGCCCGACACCGAGGCGGAGGAGGGAGGGACCACCACCGTGGGACGAGACCGTGAAGTAAGAATAGGCACTGAAGCAGGTGAAGTAGGAGAAGCAACGACATCCAGGCGGACCCTCCTGGACAGTGTAGGAGGAGGGAGCAGAGGGCCAGCTACAGCATGAACAACCGCGCGCGGAGAGGACAACGTAAGAGGAAGTCGTCTGGGCTGGGGAAGCGGGCGGAAGGGAGTAGAGCCCCTATCCGTAGAGGCCAGGGGAGGGCGCACAGGGGCAGAGCCGCTAACCCCGGCCTCAGGGCGGGAACCATGACGAGGGCGATGGGCGTCGTCAAGGCGATCAGGAGGACGACAAGGCGAGCGAGAGCGTGGACGGAGCCGGGGAACCCCCCGACGATGGGACGACCGGCTGCGGGACCCAGGGGAGAGGGCCCGAGCAGGGAGAGGGCCAGGTAAATGGCCGTCAGTCGGGTCAGGGATACCCAGGGCGACGCGGATCCGGTCGCCAACAAAGGCCGGGGAACGGCGGCCCACAGTCCTAATGTGGCGGGAGACCATCGTCCACACCGACGGAAGGAAAGCAGGAGGCCACAGCCGCCGCCGAGGAACCAGGGCCATGGAGCAGCACAACCACCAGGGCCAGACACGTGCCACACAGAGCAGGGAGGTAGGCCGTAGAGGACACACAGAGCGAGTGGCGCAAGCAGGACTTGTGGCTCTCCAAGCACGGGGAGCGACAACCAAGGCGAAAGCAAGGCAGCCTACCTGCACTACAAGAACACACACCATAATCAGCACGTCGAAGGAGTAAGTGGAGAGAATGTCCAAGAAGAACCAGGGAAGGAGCATGGGGAAACAGGAACACACATGCAAACAGGTATCCGTACTCACCCTAAACTGGGAGCACAGAGGTAGGTGAGGAGGGCGGCCGAGGCGGAAGAGCACTAGCAGAACCTGCAAAGATGGAGAAAGTGTTAACCACCACTCAACATCTTACATGCAGGGCCTATAACACCAGTAAAGTGCATACACCAATATAGTATCAGGCAACAAGATGACATAACAAAAGTCAATAGTGAAAGCCAACTATTACCGCAAATTTGCGGGCCAATGGAGGCATAACCGTACCGACACCACCCTCCTGCAATTTCGCGGGACCCCCCAACGATCTCCGCAAATTTGCGGGGGAACCGAAATGGCCCAGAGGACCGAATCGAGCACCCCGCAAATTTGCGGGACCGGCCGAGATGGTCCGGCGCCGAAAAAGCGAGAGGAGCGTCTAGGAAATACCAAAGAGGCCCAGAAAAAAGCGTCATCTCCTTATGAACTCCAAGCGACGATGGCCATCAAGCTGAGCAGTGTCTTCCTTGATAATATCCTGACTCAACCGGTCAAGGGAGAGGCAAGGAAGACACACCAGGGGAGAGGAGGCACATCCCCTAGGAACCACCCAACCCACAGAGATAGAGCAAAGCCCATGAGGAGAAGTGGCAGGAAGGGTGGTTTGGCACAAACAGGGGCCCCCGTAGGGTACCCCAGGATTGGGCAAAAGGGTATGAAAGGATGGAGGTGAAAACAGTAAGGGAACACAAAAACCAGTAAATGAAACTGGCGAGAAAAAGGGTGGCCTAGCCGTGAGGAGAGAATGTGTCAGGGGCGAAAAAACCCTGTGGTGTGAGGGAGGGGCCCCCGTGGGGTACCCCAGGATAACACGAACCACCAAGCGCCCAGGCCCTTGAGACACAGTGAAGGCTCGAAAGGGGGGACTCGGGAATAACGCTAATAATGCGGCCGACACAAACCCTACAAACAGCACCGCCACCACGAAATCTCAGATCGTGAACCAACTGTACACCTAGGCTATGAAAATATGAAAACTCATAGGGGCATAGCAATTCCTGAATGAGAAACAAGCTAGGCTAAAATAAGCTAAAAGCTAAACTATGCCCAGACTAACAGGAAAAAAGAATATGAAAAGAGAAAGGAATGAAAAACACACACGAGGAACGCCAGGCGCCCCCGTACCTTCGGTAGCTATTTCCACACGCGTCTCCATTAAACACACTGAGGAGCCCATTTACGTGTGCCCTAGATCACGTAACATCTGTCTAACAAAAAAGAAGGCCAGATAAGCCGAAACGAACCTAAACAGGGTGAATTAAAGGAGCACAACAAAAGCGACTGCATTCAATGGAGCGCGTGAAAAAATGATAACAAGAGAGGGTCGCTCATGCGCACGTTCGACAGGGATCTGCACATGACGGAACACAGGATGGGCCTTAAGCGGTAACTAAGGTAAACCCCTTTTTCTTCTCTTCTATGCTTTTTTCACCTTCGGTGGTAGTTTTGGTTAATGTACAACGTCTCCTAGAGCAAGATAAGGAGTAGACTCTAGACGTTTTCTTTTTAACCGCGGTTGGAATGACGACATAGCAGTCAAAATAGACAAGTCGTCATTGCAATTAGGTTAATAGCCTTGACGTTGGATTTGCCAAGACTACTAACAAATATATACAATGGTGTACCCATGGGTATCATAGTTTCTTATCAATTATGAAATGGGGGTTAACATATTACTTCTCGGATGGAAGAACATACATAGATTTATGGGGGCGGTTGGTCTTCAGAAACTTAGTCTGGCAAGACAAGGTATTTTAGGGGGTTAATATATTACTTCTCGGATGGAAGAACATACATAGATTTATGGGGGCGGTTGGTCTTCAGATACTTAAGTCTGGCAAGACAAGGTATTTTAGGGTATGTTGATATTGATATCTTAACTTAGGGACAGGGCATGGGTGTATTAAATTAAGGTGTATTCATGTTCATCATCATGTAGGTAGAGTCTGGTGGGTAAGAGGTGTAGGACACGAGGGGTAGTGGATACGCGAGGTGGGGGAAGGGTCAGTGGTTAGAAGTGATAGGCAGGTGTGGTTTGGAGCTGCTTAGCCCTGCGGGCTTCGGCCTGTCTGAACTGGTTGGCTTGGTCACCTGGTCCTTTCGTTCTGAGGGCCTTTCCTTCGGGTGTTTCTGTTCCCGTTTCTTTGTTGTTCTCGCTCGTGGCTTCCGTGGTGGGCTTCTCGTTCTGGGGCATTTTAACTTTTATAAATTTTTCCTTGCCAATAGTTGTTAAATGTCCATACAACACCTGTTAGTCATGGACGTCGAGGTTGTCAATTTGATGTTCTAAATTGCACACAGCTTTGCTAAACTGAAGAAATTGCACTCAGGGAAATGACTCCTGGGTTGACACTGAAACAAAAAAACCCACAGGAAATCGAGGTTATTCTCAAATAATAAATTTCAGGAATAATTCTACACGCAAATAAAATAATGAATATATACAAATATATTTCCTGAAAACAAAATTCGTACACGCACACACAAAATAAAATAAATAAAATAAAGTGAATGGTAAAAGAAAATGTGTGTAGGCGTGTATATATATTATACCGGTATATATATATACAAGGTGTTAAACCAGAGAAATATGAGCAGTTTCCACGTCACCCAATGAGGTACTGCACTAGACTCGTTATTTTTTTATAGTGGTTTTCCCCAGGAGGCCTACATCCACTTTGATGATGAAGGTGGGTGGGTGAATAATGGTGGATGAATGAAGGTGGGTGAATGAAGGTGGGTGAATGAAGGTGAGTGAATGAAGGTGGGTGAATGAAGAAGAGAAATTGAGAAGAGAAATACTGTATGTATGAATATATTGGGAGGTTTGACGTACCTCCCAACCTACCAAATAGGAAAACCTAATATTTGGTAGTAGTCTTGGAAAATCCAACATCAAGGCTATTAACCTAATTGCAATGACGACTTGTCTATTTTGACTGCTATGTCGTCATTCCAACCGCGGTTAAAAAGAAAATGTCTAGAGTCTACTCCTTATCTTGCTCTAGGAGACGTTGTACATTAACCAAAACTACCACCGAAGGTGAAAAAAGTATAGAAGAGAAGAAAAAGGGGTTTACCTTAGTTACCGCTCAAGGCCCATCCCGTGTTCCGTCATGCGCAGATCCCTGTCGAACGTGCGCATGAGCGACCCTCTCTTGTTATCACATCTCACGTCAGCAGAAGAACGCGGATGGGCAGGGGTCCGGCGCGAGGGAGGGTATTATGTACGTTGGATTTTCCAAGACTACTACCAAATAGTAGGTTTTCCTATTTGGTAGGTTGGGAGGTACGTCAAACCTCCCAATTTGTTAGTAGTCTTGGCAAATCCAACATCAAGGCTGCATAACAAATAGGAGGAGGACATCCAAGCCCAACCTACCAAAAAAACCAATGCATAAGACAAAATTATGAATGACAAAGAACACAATTTAAACAAGAGAGTTTAATAAAAGAGTGAAAAACTGAGGAGTAGCTAAAAAGAGCAGTTTTAACACGTGCCCGTCATTCATAGTAATGCAAAAACATAGACTTGTCTGAAACCAAAAAGGTACTGTACCCAAAATCCCTTTTCGTCCAAAATGAACAAAAACACTGATCACAAAAACAAAACACAATTTTCAATGAGGCAAAAACACTTATGTACTGGAACAATAACATAACCCCAAACTTGTAATCCAGTGTTGCAAACCCGTAAACCCCCCCCCCCTTTTCGAAAAAAACAAAGGAAAAGAAAGAGTGACTAGGGGGGAAGACCAGGCAACTTCGCGAGAGCACCAGGAAACACGACCCCCGAGAGCAATCACAGGCCGAGGGGGTCTAACAATGGACATGGAGAGGTAGGAGGAGACGAAGGTATGGACAGAAGACCACAAAACCGCCGAGGCGAAGTCAGGGAACGAACGACGTCTGCAGGAACCGTAAGGAGGCAGCAAAGGATCGCACATCGCGCGCAGAACCCCTACAAGCAGGGTTACTGGCACGAACGGTCCGACAAATGTGGCGGCCTATCTGTACCTTCGAGAGCCTCCTACCAGTCCGAGGAGACACCCACACAGCAGTACCCGAAGGCGGCGCCACAGACGCAACAGAGGAGTGCAAGGCCTGACACCGGGCACAACACATGGTGAGTATGCCCACGCTTTAAAGCCTGGATGGCGAAAGGCTTGAAAACGGGGGTCTCTCTCTCATTCTTGGCAACAAAAGGTGGGGAGGGGGCGAACGTGACGCCATTCAAGGACGGGGAGAATCGCACGCATTCCTGGGACCGTGACAATGCAGCTAGTTCAGACACCCTATCCCCAGTGGCCAGAGCGACAAGGAAGAGTGGACGCTCGAGCAACTGAACCGGCGTAGTGTCCCTTGTATACGTGTGGGAAGCCAGAAGGTCCAGAGCACGCCCCAGATCCCACTGAGGAGGGATCTGGCGCGGAGGCGGTCGCTCCCGGAAGGCAGTCGTCATGAAGGAATCCAGCTCCTGTGGTGGAACGACCAGCCCAGCGACGGACTCAAAGAACCCCCCGGATGGCAGACAAGTGGGTACGTATAGTGTTGACTTGAGAGCGACGTGTACGGAAGAGGTGAAACAAGTAGCGTAGGACGAGGGAAGGAGAGCTAACAGTCAGGTGAGTGTCCTGTATCCACCTAGTAAAAGACCTCCAGCGGGACTCGTAAGTCCCCCAAGGCGAAGACGTCCAGGAACGCTGCAGGAAGTCAGTCAGGGCCCGTCCGTGGACCGGGAGCCACCGTGCCTCATGAACAAGCACGATGCGAAGGCCAAGGAGGTCCGCAGGACCCCAACCTGGCACAAGTGGAAGTTTGAGACAGGGAGAGGGACCGGACACGGGCACCACCGTTTCAACTGGGAGTACCAAGTCCGTGCCGGCCATAGAGGCGCTATTAGCCAGACTCTGCCGTGGTACAGCCGCAGCTTCGCGACTGGGCACATCAACAGTGCGTCTGGTGGCGGAAATATGTATATCGACCGCCACCTGTACCAGGCTTCCATGAAAGCGTCCGGACCCCCTCCGGAGTGCGAGTCCGGAGGGAGAGGTACTGAGGCAACTTGCGCGGCACCCCCGATGCGAACAAGGCGACCTCCGGAACACCTCAGGAAGCCGCGAGGTCGTCGAACACAGTCCGTTTCATAGCCCATTCTACAAGAACGCCCTGTCCTCTCGACAGGGCGGCCGCCCAAAGGTTGGCAGGCCCGGGCAGGGAGGAGGCGTGCAGGGAGATGTTGTGTCGGTCCGCGAGGAAGAACAACTTCACCGAGACCCCCAACAGAGTCAACGACCTGGAGGACCCCCGCATAAGGAAACAGTGGACAGCTGTCTGAGTGTCCATCCTGAAGGCCACCGACTTTCCCCGAAGGGCCAGCGCGTGGTCCCGCAGGAAGAACAAAGGAACCAACAGTTCGAGGGCATAGACGGGTAAGAGGAGGGAGACCCACCCATCTGCCGGGATGTGGATGTCCCAGGTTGGATTGGGAACCCCACCCAACCTCGCTCGACGTATCTGTGGTTACCCAGACCGTCGGCGGGGGGGGCGGTCCAGGGCACAGCCGCAGAGAGCGAGCCCCGAGCAACCCAGCGACCGAAGTGTCGGCGAACGGTACGCGGGAGCGGCAGGAGCCGATCCATAGGGGCAACGGAAACACCTTGTTGCCCATGAGGAGGAGGCGGCGCAGCCTGAGCCTCCCTAAGGGAATGGTCAGAGCGGCCCAATACAGCGAACCCACTAACGAGTCCCAGACCCACCTCGTGAGGGAGACCGAGTGCAACACGGCGAAGACCGTCCTGCGAAGGTGCACCGCGGCTGGCTGACTCTGGGTCACTGTAGCGCCGGACAAAACCCATGCGAGACCGACCCATGGCACGACACGCGACGGGGTCAGGCGTGACTTGGGAATATCGAAGGGGAACCCTAACCGTGTGATGTGTTGAACGACTGTGAGGGCGTCGCCAATGCACTGTTCTAGGGCGTCGGAAACTACCAACCAAACGGCCAAGGAAAACAGGATCTGGAGCCCGCTCCTGAGGAGAGGACCCAGAGCCTGCCCCACCAGTGCGGAGAAGATCTGCGGCGCGATGTTGAGACCGAAGGGAAGGCCGTCGAACAGGAACACACGATCGGAAGTCTGAACGGCCAAGAATCGCTGGAAGCGAGGATGGAGAGGAACGAGCCAAGACATCCTGGAGGGCCAGCGACACTACCCACGACAGAGGGCGCAGGGCCAGTCGTACCAGGGGTACCGGCAGCACCCGAAACCGTGTGTGCACGATGTGCCCGTTGAGGGCCGACAGATCCACCACCGGTCGCATCGCGTCGCAGGTCGGCGACGGAACCAGAAAAACACGGGAGAGGAAAACCGGGTGACCGGCTTTCACCTCCCTCGACGCTACCCTGCTCGGGCATGGATGTGAACACGTGGGCCACCTGTGAAGAGGTAGGCCGTTGTCGGTGACAAGAGCGGAGTGGGGGTCTGGACTTCCACCTCCAGGTGAGACCCCTCCGTGCAATCAGCCGCCCCCAACGTCCCTCGCGGCTACCGAGGGGCGCAAGGGCGAAAACAACCCGAGGGAGCACCCGAGAGGAGGGGAGCGACCCGGTACGCCCAGGCGAGAAGGAGAACAAGGAGGCCGACCCAGAGAACTACACATTGTGTTGACGTGGAGGTACCCCCGGTACGGGCCCTGCGGTCATAAGCGCCACGTTGACCCCCTCTACCCCCGCCCCCCCCAGCCTCGTCGAAAAGGGCGGGCCACCCCAACCCCAGGCCGGCGCGGGGCTGACCCCGTCGAAGGGCGGCCGGAAGTGGAAGGCCGGCCAGCCCCGACACAGAGGGGATGAAAGGGAGCAAGAACAGAAGTGCGAGGCGGAACCGATGCACTGGCCAGCAACGTCCCTTTCCTGCGCCCGTGCAAGGCGGCAGCACTTGCAGCAGCACCCCGAAGAGGACCGGCAGAAGGACGGGACTGAGAAGCCCCGCGCGCGACACAGCGCGTCGGTGCGTGACGTAAGCAGGGTCCGTAACGACACAGCGCGGCGTCGTGGCGGAAGCAGGGGCCGCCGACAGAGAAGCGTAGCGTTCCCAAGCATCCTGCGTAAAAAGCCCCGACGTATATAGCGCAGAGTACAACAAACCCTGACGAATAACCAAGGGGGCCGGCCGGCAGAACGAGGACCGTACCGTCGTGCGTTGCCGAGTTGCCGCGCACAAAACCGCCTTCAGCTCGGGAACCAAAGACACCGCGAGCCGAAGGTGGACCCGCTGAACGCGGTCCAAACCCTCGCGAAGATCCCGTGGCTCAGTCGCCTCGAAAAGCCGCAGGTGGTGAACAGACGTCTGGAGGGAACCTAAAGGCAAGACAATAAGTCCGTCACCCTCCGTCGCAAGGTAAAATCCTTGGCGACAGAGGGCTGATCCGGGTGAGAGAAGGACGGGGTAGCAATAGTACAAATCTCAAGAACGGGAGCGCTACTCCAGGACCAGGACTTGCCATCCAATCCGCCGACAGACACAAGAGGAGGCAAAATCAGGGACGACTCCGGGGGAGGGACGGAAGGAGAGCCGTCGACGGATCGGTGTGTGAAGTCGAAGGCCTCAGCAAACCAGGCCTCCAATGGGAGAGGGTGACCGAGCATGACGGCTAAGCCAGGCGTACCGGCGTCGCACAAACCTGTCCCATAGGAGGACAGACCCGTTAACACAGCCAGGGTCAGAACATCCGGAAGGATGTCCTGGCGGCTGAAGTCTGACCAGAGCGTAGGCCCGCAGAAGGGAGGGGGACCATAGCAGGGGTAGGTAGGGTGAGGCGCTGAGGGTGAGTCACCGCCAAGAAGGGCGAGAAGAGGGAGTCTTCCATCGACTCCAAGCGCCCGTCGAAGCGTGACACAACCCAGCCCTGCATAGCCGACAATCGATCCGAGAGAGGCTACCCCCCCCCCCAGATAGTTCGGCCCGCAGGGGCGAGCGAGAGCGGGAGCGAGACCCACGACACGAACCAGCAGCGTCGCGGCCCAAAGAAGGCGAGCGACGACGGCCGTGTCGCCGTTGAGGACTCGTCCCCGATCACTAACGCCCGAGGGGGAAACATCACCATCCCCTCTTCCAGCGACACGTCAGCTCCTGAGAAAGGGGACCCCGAAACCTCGCGAAACCCCACCGAGGCAAGAGGAGGGGTACCCTCACGGCGAGCCGGTAGCGAAGGTCAGGAAGAGAAGAAGGAAGAGGAGCAGGACGACGGGAGGGGGAAGGCTGGCCGGGTGAAAGGAGGTCAGAAGGAGCCGCGGGGGGAAACAGAGCAAGGATCCCCGGGGCTGAGAGAACAGGGCGGCCCGACACCGAGGCGGAGGAGGGAGGAACCACCACCGTGGGACGAGACAGTGAAGGAAGAATAGGCACTGAAGCAGGTGAAGTAGGAGGAGAAGCAACGACATCCTGGCGGACCCTCCTGGACAGTGTAGAAGGAGGGAGCAGAGGGCCAGCTACAGCATGAACATCCGCGCGCGTAGAGGACAACGTGAGAGGAAGTCGTCTGGGCTGGGGAAGCGGGCGGAAGGTAGTAGTAGAGCCCCTATCCGTAGAGGCCAGGGGAGGGCGCACAGGGGCAGAGCCGCTAACCCCGGCCTCAGGGCGAGAACCATGACGAGGGCGGATGGGCGGAGTCAAGGTGAGCAGGAGGACGAGGAGGGGCAGTAGAGGACGAGCGGCGAGGAGAGCGAGAGCGTGGACGGAGCTGGGGAACCACCCGACGATGGGACGACCGACTGCGGGACCCAGGGAGGAGGGCCCGAGCAGGGAGAGGGCCAGGTAAACGGCCCCAGTCGGGTCAGGGATACCCAGGGCGACGCGGATCCGGTCGGCAACAAAGGCCGGGAACGGTGGCCCACAGTCCTAATGTGGCGGGAGACCATCGTCCACACAGACTGAAGGGAAGCAGAGGCCACAGCCGACGTCAGAGGAACCAGGGTGATGGTCCAGCACAACCACCAGGGCCATACACGTGCCACACAAAGCCGGGAGGTAGGCCGTAGAGGACACACAGAGCGAGTGGCGCAAGCAGGACTTGTGGCTCTCCAAGCACGGGGAGCGACAACCCTGGCGAAAGCAAGGCAGCCTACCTGCACTAGGAAGAACACACACCATAAGCAGCACGTCGAAGGAGTAAGTAAGTGAAGAGAATGTCCAATAAAAAACCAGGGAATGAGCATGGGGAAACAGGAACACACATGCAAACAGGAAGTCGTACTCACCCTAAACTGGGAGCACAGATGGAGGTGAGGAGGGCGGGCGAGGCGGAAGAGCCCAAGCAGATCCAGCAAAGATGGAGAAAGTGTTAACCACCACTCAACATCTTACATGCAGGGTCCATAACACCAGTCAAGTGCATACACCAATATAGTATCAGGCAACAAGATGACACAAAAAAGGGTCAATGGTGAAAGCCAACTATACCCGCAAATTTGCGGGCCAATGGAGGCATAACCGTACCGACACAACCCTCCCGCCTCACCGCGGGACCCCCCAGCGATCTCCGCAAATTTGCGGGGGCCGAAATGCCCGTGGCCCGAATCGAGCACCCCGCAAATTTGCGGGACCGGCCGAGATGGTCCGGCGCCGAAAAAGCGAGAGGAGCGTCTAGGGAATACCAAAAGAGGCCCAGAAAAAAGCGTCATCTCCTTATGAACTCCAAGCGACGATGGCCATCAAGCTGAGCAGTGTCTTCCTTGATAATATCCTGACTCAACCGGTCAAGGGAGAGGCAAGAGAGACACACCAGGAATGGGGAGGCACATCCCCCAGGAACCACCCACCCACAGAGATAGAGCAAAGCCCATGAGGAGAAGTGGCAGGAAGGGTGGTTTGGCACAAACAGGGGCCCCCGTAGGGTACCCCAGGATTGGGCAAAAGGGAATGAAAGGATGGAGGTGAAAACAGTAAGGGAACACAAAAACCAGTAAATGAAACTGGCGAGAAAAGGGTGGCCTAGCCGTGAGAGAGAGAATGTGTCAGGGGCGAAAAAACCCTGTGGTGTGAGGGAGAGGCCCCCGTGGGGTACCCCTGGATATCACGAACCACCAAGCGCCCAGGCCCTTGAGACACAGTGAAGGCTCGAAAGTCGGGACTCGGGAATAACGGTAATAATGCGGCCGACACAAACCCTACAAACAGCACCGCCACCACGAAATCTCAGATTGTGAACCACTGTACACCTAGGCTATGAAATATTGAAAACTCATAGGGCATAGCAATTCCTGAATGATAAAACAAACTAGGCTAAAATAAGCTAAACTATGCCCAGACTAACAGGAAAAAAGAATATGAAAAGAGAAAGGAATGAAAAACACATACGAGGAACGCCAGGCGCCCCCGTACCTTCGGTAGCTATTTCCACACGCGTCTCCATTAAACACACTGAGGAGCCCATTTACGTGTGCCCTAGATCACGTAACATCTGTCTAACAAAAAAGAAGGCCAGATAAGCCGAAACGAACCTAAACAGGGTGAATTGAAGGAGCACAACAAAAGCGGACTCAACAATGGCGACGCGTGAAAAAATGATAACAAGAGAGGGTCGCTCATGCGCACGTTCGACAGGGATCTGCACATGACGGAACACGGGATGGGCCTTGAGCGGTAACTAAGGTAAACCCCTTTTTCTTCTCTTCTATGCTTTTTTCACCTTCGGTGGTAGTTTTGGTTAATGTACAACGTCTCCTAGAGCAAGATAAGGAGTAGACTCTAGACGTTTTCTTTTTAACCGCGGTTGGAATGACGACATAGCAGTCAAAATAGACAAGTCGTCATTGCAATTAGGTTAATAGCCTTGACGTTGGATTTGCCAAGACTACTAACAAATAGTAATCTTTCGAGCCCTGCCCTTCGATGCCCTAGAGGTATAAACTAAAAAAAAATATTCCAATGACCTTAGCTCTTTATGCTTATCAATCCAATAGAGTATGGCACTCACTATTGAAAATCGAGATTTCATCTCCAAACCAAAATTTCGATGACTCAAGTCATGGAAAATTGGAGCTCTCGGGTCAATTTTCGAAGTTTTTCGAAAAGGGAGTTTGGGTGTATATTTTCATTAGGGGGATCCTTTTGAGTAGGAAAGTGTAAAAAAAAGTAAATTTTGTTATTGGTACCCCGCGAAAAAAGCATTTCCGATATCGCTTAGCCTACCCGTAAGTTTTCGGCAGGCCTCCGGAGTGCGTATCAATTGTTTCTGCTGCCGGAGGGCCAATGCGCCGTTTTCTTTTACCGTAGACTTTTCGAGTTCAGCCTTTTCATCTTGGGAAGGATGTCTACCTGTATTTTTGAGGAGGTGTAAGGTCGATTAGGCTTCGCATATGCATATTAATAGGTGATGTACAGTACCGCAGTTTTGGCAAAATACAGTAATCTTTCGAGCCCTGCCCTTCGATGCCCCAGAGGTTTAAACGAAACAAAAATATTCCAATGACCTTAGCTCTTTATGCTTATCAATCCTATAGAGTATGGCACTCACTATTGAAAATCGAGATTTCATCTCCAAACCAAAATTTCGATGACTCAAGTCATGGAAAATTGGAGCTCTCGGGTCAATTTTCGAAGTTTTTCGAAAAGGGAGTTTGGGTGTATATTTTCATTAGGGGGATCCTTTTGAGTAGGAAAGTGTAAAAAAAAAAGTAAATTTTGTTCTTGGTACCCCGCGAAAAAAGCATTTTTCGATATCGCTTAGCCTACCCGTAAGTTTTCGGCAGGCCTCCGGAGTGCGTATCAATTGTTTCTGCTGCCGGAGGGCCAATGCGCCGTTTTCTTTTACCGTAGACTTTTCGAGTTCAGCCTTTTCATCTTGGGAAGGATGTCTACCTGTATTTTTGAGGAGGTGTAAGGTCGATTAGGCTTCGCATATGCATATTAATAGGTGATGTACAGTACCGCAGTTTTGGCAAAATACAGTAATCTTTCGAGCCCTGCCCTTCGATGCCCCAGAGGTTTAAAAAAAAAATATATATTCCAATGACCTTAGCTCTTTATGCTTATCAATCCTATAGAGTATGGCACTCACTATTGAAAATCGAGATTTCATCTCCAAACCAAAATTTCGATGACTCAAGTCATGGAAAATTGGAGCTCTCGGGTCAATTTTCGAAGTTTTTCGAAAAGGGAGTTTGGGTGTATATTTTCATTAGGGGATCCTTTTGAGTAGGAAAGTGTAAAAAAAAAGTAAATTTTGTTCTTGGTACCCCACGAAAAAAGCATTTTTCGATATCGCTTAGCCTACCCGTAAGTTTTCGGCAGGCCTCCGGAGTGCGTATCAATTGTTTCTGCTGCCGGAGGGCCAATGCGCCGTTTTCTTTTACCGTAGACTTTTCGAGTTCAGCCTTTTCATCTTGGGAAGGATGTCTACCTGTATTTTTGAGGAGGTGTAAGGTCGATTAGGCTTCGCATATGCATATTAATAGGTGATGTACAGTACCGCAGTTTTGGCAAAATACAGTAATCTTTCGAGCCCTGCCCTTCGATGCCCCAGAGGTTTAAACAAACAAAAAATATTCCAATGACCTTAGCTCTTTATGCTTATCAATCCTATAGAGTATGGCACTCACTATTGAAAATCGAGATTTCATCTCCAAACCAAAATTTCGATGACTCAAGTCATGGAAAATTGGAGCTCTCGGGTCAATTTTCGAAGTTTTTCGAAAAGGGAGTTTGGGTGTATATTTTCATTAGGGGGATCCTTTTGAGTAGGAAAGTGTAAAAAAAAGTAAATTTTGTTCTTGGTACCCCGCGAAAAAAGCATTTTCCGATATCGCTTAGCCTACCCGTAAGTTTTCGGCAGGCCTCCGGAGTGCGTATCAATTGTTTCTGCTGCCGGAGGGCCAATGCGCCGTTTTCTTTTACCGTAGACTTTTCGAGTTCAGCCTTTTCATCTTGGGAAGGATGTCTACCTGTATTTTTGAGGAGGTGTAAGGTCGATTAGGCTTCGCATATGCATATTAATAGGTGATGTACAGTACCGCAGTTTTGGCAAAATACAGTAATCTTTCGAGCCCTGCCCTTCGATGCCCCAGAGGTTTAAACAAAACAAAAATATTCCAATGACCTTAGCTCTTTATGCTTATCAATCCTATAGAGTATGGCACTCACTATTGAAAATCGAGATTTCATCTCCAAACCAAAATTTCGATGACTCAAGTCATGGAAAATTGGAGCTCTCGGGTCAATTTTCGAAGTTTTTCGAAAAGGGAGTTTGGGTGTATATTTTCATTAGGGGATCCTTTTGAGTAGGAAAGTGTAAAAAAAAGTAAATTTTGTTCTTGGTACCCCGCGAAAAAAGCATTTTCCGATATCGCTTAGCCTACCCGTAAGTTTTCGGCAGGCCTCCGGAGTGCGTATCAATTGTTTCTGCTGCCGGAGGGCCAATGCGCCGTTTTCTTTTACCGTAGACTTTTCGAGTTCAGCCTTTTCATCTTGGGAAGGATGTCTACCTGTATTTTTGAGGAGGTGTAAGGTCGATTAGGCTTCGCATATGCATATTAATAGGTGATGTACAGTACCGCAGTTTTGGCAAAATACAGTAATCTTTCGAGCCCTGCCCTTCGATGCCCCAGAGGTTTAAACGAAACAAAAATATTCCAATGACCTTAGCTCTTTATGCTTATCAATCCTATAGAGTATGGCACTCACTATTGAAAATCGAGATTTCATCTCCAAACCAAAATTTCGATGACTCAAGTCATGGAAAATTGGAGCTCTCGGGTCAATTTTCGAAGTTTTTCGAAAAGGGAGTTTGGGTGTATATTTTCATTAGGGGGATCCTTTTGAGTAGGAAAGTGTAAAAAAAAAAGTAAATTTTGTTCTTGGTACCCCGCGAAAAAAGCATTTTCCGATATCGCTTAGCCTACCCGTAAGTTTTCGGCAGGCCTCGGAGTGCGTATCAATTGTTTCTGCTGCCGGAGGGCCAATGCGCCGTTTTCTTTTACCGTAGACTTTTCGAGTTCAGCCTTTTCATCTTGGGAAGGATGTCTACCTGTATTTTTGAGGAGGTGTAAGGTCGATTAGGCTTCGCATATGCATATTAATAGGTGATGTACAGTACTGCAGTTTTGGCAAAATACAGTAATCTTTCGAGCCCTGCCCTTCGATGCCCCAGAGGTTTAAACAAACAAAAAATATTCCAATGACCTTAGCTCTTTATGCTTATCAATCCTATAGAGTATGGCACTCACTATTGAAAATCGAGATTTCATCTCCAAACCAAAATTTCGATGACTCAAGTCATGGAAAATTGGAGCTCTCGGGTCAATTTTCGAAGTTTTTCGAAAAGGGAGTTTGGGTGTATATTTTCATTAGGGGGATCCTTTTGAGTAGGAAAGTGTAAAAAAAAAGTAAATTTTGTTCTTGGTACCCCGCGAAAAAATCATTTTGCAATATCGCTTAGCCTACCCGTAAGTTTTCGGCAGGCCTCCGGAGTGCGTATCAATTGTTTCTGCTGCCGGAGGGCCAATGCGCCGTTTTCTTTTACCGTAGACTTTTCGAGTTCAGCCTTTTCATCTTGGGAAGGATGTCTACCTGTATTTTTGAGGAGGTGTAAGGTCGATTAGGCTTCGCATATGCATATTAATAGGGGATGTACAGTACCGCAGTTTTGGCAAAATCCAGTAATCTTTCGAGCCCTGCCCTTCGATGCCCCAGAGGTTTAAACAAAACAAAAATATTCCAATGACCTTAGCTCTTTATGCTTATCAATCCTATAGAGTATGGCACTCGCTATTGAAAATCGAGATTTCATCTCCAAACCAAAATTTCGATGACTCAAGTCATGGAAAATTGGAGCTCTCGGGTCAATTTTCGAAGTTTTTCGAAAAGGGAGTTTGGGTGTATATTTTCATTAGGGGGATCCTTTTGAGTAGGAAAGTGTAAAAAAAAGTAAATTTTGTTCTTGGTACCCCGCGAAAAAAGCATTTTCCGATATCGCTTAGCCTACCCGTAAGTTTTCGGCAGGCCTCCGGAGTGCGTATCAATTGTTTCTGCTGCCGGAGGGCCAATGCGCCGTTTTCTTTTACCGTAGACTTTTCGAGTTCAGCCTTTTCATCTTGGGAAGGATGTCTACCTGTATTTTTGAAGAGGTGTAAGGTCGATTAGGCTTCGCATATGCATATTAATAGGGGATGTACAGTACCGCAGTTTTGGCAAAATCCAGTAATCTTTCGAGCCCTGCCCTTCGATGCCCCAGAGGTTTAAACAAAACAAAAATATTCCAATGACCTTAGCTCTTTATGTTTATCAATCCTATAGAGTATGGCACTCGCTATTGAAAATCGAGATTTTATCTCCAAACCAAAATTTCGATGACTCAAGTCATGGAAAATTGGAGCTCTCGGGTCAATTTTCGAAGTTTTTCGAAAAGGGAGTTTGGGTGTATATTTTCATTAGGGGGATCCTTTTGATTAGGAAAGTGTAAAAAAAAAAGTAAATTTTGTTCTTGGTACCCAGCGAAAAAAGCATTTTCCGATATCGCTTTGCCTACCCGTATGTTTTCGTCAGGCCTACGGAGTGCGTATCAATTGTTTCTGCTGCCGGAGGGCCAATGCGCCGTTTTCTTTTACTAGGAAAGTGTAAAACAAAGTAAATTTTGTTTTTGGTACCCCGCAAAAAAAGCATTTTCCGATATCGCTTAGCCTACCCGTAAGTTTTCGGCAGGCCTCCGGAGTGCGTATCAATTGTTTCTGCTGCCGGAGGGCCAATGCGCCGTTTTCTTTTACCGTAGACTTTTCGAGTTCAGCCTTTTCATCTTGGGAAGGATGTCTACCTGTATTTTTGAGGAGGTGTAAGGTCGATTAGGCTTCGCATATGCATATTAATAGGTGATGTACAGTACCGCAGTTTTGGCAAAATACAGTAATCTTTCGAGCCCTGTCCTTCGATGCCCCAGAGGTTTAAACAAAACAAAAATATTCCAATGACCTTAGCTCTTTATGCTTATCAATCCTATAGAGTATGGCACTCACTATTGAAAATCGAGATTTCATCTCCAAACCAAAATTTCGATGACTCAAGTCATGGAAAATTGGAGCTCTCGGGTCAATTTTCGAAGTTTTTCGAAAAGGGAGTTTGGGTGTATATTTTCATTAAGGGGATCCTTTTGAGTAGGAAAGTGTAAAAAAAAGTAAATTTTGTTCTTGGTACCCCGCGAAAAAAGCATTTTCCGATATCGCTTAGCCTACCCGTAAGTTTTCGTCAGGCCTCCGGAGTGCGTATCAATTGTTTCTGCTGCCGGAGGGCCAATGCGCCGTTTTCTTTTACCGTAGACTTTTCGAGTTCAGCCTTTTCATCTTGGGCAGGATGTCTACCTGTATTTTTGAGGAAGTGTAACGTCGATTAGGCTTCGCATATGCATATTAATAGGTGATGTACAGTACCGCAGTTTTGGCAAAATCCAGTAATCTTTCGAGCCCTGCCCTTCGATGCCACAGAGGTTTACAAAAAAAAATATTCCAATGACCTTAGCTCTTTATGCTTATCAATCCTATAGAGTATGGCACTCGCTATTGAAAATCGAGATTTCATCTCCAAACCAAAATTTCGATGACTCAAGTCATGGAAAATTGGAGCTCTCGGGTCAATTTTCGAAGTTTTTCGAAAAGGGAGTTTGGGTGTATATTTTCATTAGGGGGATCCTTTTGAGTAGGAAAGTGAAAAAAAAAGTAAATTTTGTTCTTGGTACCCCGCGAAAAAAGCATTTTCCGATATCGCTTAGCCTACCCGTAAGTTTTCGTCAGGCCTACGGAGTGCGTATCAATTGTTTCTGCTGCCGGAGGGCCAATGCGCCGTTTTCTTTTACCGTAGACTTTTCGAGTTCAGCCTTTTCATCTTGGGAAGGATGTCTACCTGTATTTTTGAGGAGGTGTAAGGTCGATTAGGCTTCGCATATGCATATTAATAGGTGATGTACAGTACCGCAGTTTTGGCAAAATCCAGTAATCTTTCGAGCCCTGCCCTTCGATGCCCCAGAGGTTTAAACAAAAGAAAAATATTCCAATTACCTTAGCTCTTTATGCTTATCAATCCTATAGAGTATGGCACTCACTATTGAAAATCGAGATTTCATCTCCAAACCAAAATTTCGATGACTCAAGTCATGGAAAATTGGAGCTCTCGGGTCAATTTTCGAAGTTTTTCGAAAAGGGAGTTTGGGTGTATATTTTCATTAGGGGGATCCTTTTGAGTAGGAAAGTGTAAAAAAAAAGTAAATTTTGTTCTTGGTACCCCGCGAAAAAATCATTTTCCGATATCGCTTAGCCTACCCGTAAGTTTTCGGCAGGCCTTCGGAGTGCGTATCAATTGTTTCTGCTGCCGGAGGGCCAATACGCCGTTTTCTTTTACCGTAGACTTTTCGAGTTCAGCCTTTTCATCTTGGGAAAGATGTCTACCTGTATTTTTGAAGAGGTGTAAGGTCGATTAGGCTTCGCATATGCATATTAATAGGTGATGTACAGTACCGCAGTTTTGGCAAAATCCAGTAATCTTTCGAGCCCTGCCCTTCGATCCCCCAGAGGTTTAAACAAAACAAAAATATTCCAATGACCTTAGCTCTTTATGCTTATCAATCCTATAGAGTATGGCACTCGCTATTGAAAATCGAGATTTTATCTCCAAACCAAAATTTCGATGACTCAAGTCATGGAAAATTGGAGCTCTCGGGTCAATTTTCGAAGTTTTTCGGGAAGGGAGTTTGGGTGTATATTTTCATTAGGGGGATCCTTTTGAATAGGAAAGTGTAAAAAAAAAGTAAATTTTGTTCTTGGTACCCCGCGAAAAAAGCATTTTCCGATATCGCTTTAGTGTAAAACAAAGTAGGTACCCCGCGAAAAAAGCATTTTCCGATATCGCTTAGCCTACCCGTAAGTTTTCGTCAGGCCTCCGGAGTGCGTATCAATTGTTTCTGCTGCCGGAGGGCCAATGCGCCGTTTTCTTTTACCGTAGACTTTTCGAGTTCAGCCTTTTCATCTTGGGAAGGATGTCTACCTGTATTTTTGAGGAGGTGTAAGGTCGATTAGGCTTCGCATATGCATATTAATAGGTGATGTACAGTACCGCAGTTTTGGCAAAATCCAGTAATCTTTCGAGCCCTGCCCTTCGATCCCCCAGAGGTTTAAACAAAACAAAAATATTCCAATGACCTTAGCTCTTTATGCTTATCAATCCTATTAAGTATGGCACTCGATATAGAAAATCGAGATTTCATCTCCAAACCAAAATTTCGATGACTCAAGTCATGGAAAATTGGAGCTCTCGGGTCAATTTTCGAAGTTTTTCGAAAAGGGAGTTTGGGTGTATATTTTCATTAGGGGGATCCTTTTGAGTAGGAAAGTGTAAAACAAAGTAAATTTTGTTCTTGGTACCCCGCGAAAAAAGCATTTTCCGATATCGCTTAGCCTACCCGTAAGTTTTCGGCAGGCCTCCGGAGTGCGTATCAATTGTTTCTGCTGCTGGAGGGCCAATGCGCCGTTTTCTTTTACCGTAGACTTTTCGAGTTCAGCCTTTTCATCTTGGGAAGGATGTCTACCTGTATTTTTGAGGAGGTGTAAGGTCGATTAGGCTTCGCATATGCATATTAATAGGTGATGTACAGTACCGCAGTTCTGACAAAATCCAGTAATCTTTCGAGCCCTGCCCTTCGATGCCCCAGAGGTTTAAACAAAACAAAAATATTCCAATGACCTTAGCTCTTTATGCTTATCAATCCTATAGAGTATGGCACTCGCTATTGAAAATCGAGATTTCATCTCCAAACCAAAATTTCGATGACTCAAGTCATGGAAAATTGGAGCTCTCGGGTCAATTTTCGAAGTTTTTCGACAAGGGAGTTTGGGTGTATATTTTCATTAGGGGGATCCTTTTGAGTAGGAAAGTGTAAAAAAAACGTAAATTTTGTTCTTGGTACCCCGCGAAAAAATCATTTTCCGATATCGCTTAGCCTACCCGTAAGTTTTCGGCAGGCCTCCGGAGTGCATATCAATTGTTTCTGCTGCCGGAGGGCCAATGCGCCGTTTTCTTTTACCGTAGACTTTTCGAGTTCAGCCTTTTCATCTTGGAAAGGATGTCTACCTGTATTTTTGAGGAGGTGTAAGGTCGATTAGGCTTCGCATATGCATATTAATAGGGGATGCACAGTACCGCAGCTTTGGCAAAATCCAGTAATCTTTCGAGCCCTGCCCTTCGATGCCCCAGAGGTTTAAACAAAAAAATAATATTCCAATTACCTTAGCTCTTTATGCTTATCAATCCTATAGAGTATGGCACTCACTATTGAAAATCGAGATTTCATCTCCAAACCAAAATTTCGATGACTCAAGTCATGGAAAATTGGAGCTCTCGGGTCAATTTTCGAAGTTTTTCGAAAAGGGAGTTTGGGTGTATATTTTCATTAGGGGGATCCTTTTGAGTAGGAAAGTGTAAAAAAAAGTAAATTTTGTTCTTGGTACCCCGCGAAAAAAGCATTTTCAGATATCGCTTACCCTACCAGTAAGTTTTCGGTCCGGAGTGCGTATCAATTGTTTCTGCTGCCGGAGGGCCAATGCGCCGTTTTCTTTTACCGAAGACTTTTCGAGTTCAGACTTTTCATCTTGGGCAGGATGTCTACCTGTATTTTTGAGGAAGTGTAACGTCGATTAGGCTTCGCATATGCATATTAATAGGTGATGTACAGTACCGCAGTTTTGGCAAAATCCAGTAATCTTTCGAGCCCTGCCCTTCGATGCCCGAGAGGTTTACAAAAAAAAATATTCCAATGACCTTAGCTCTTTATGCTTATCAATCCTATAGAGTATGGCACTCGCTATTGAAAATCGAGATTTCATCTCCAAACCAAAATTTCGATGACTCAAGTCATGGAAAATTGGAGCTCTCGGGTCAATTTTCGAAGTTTTTCGAAAAGGGAGTTTGGGTGTATATTTTCATTAGGGGGATCCTTTTGAGTAGGAAAGTGTAAAAAAAAAAGTAAATTTTGTTCTTGGTACCCCGCGAAAAGAGCATTTTACGATATCGCTTAGCCTACTCGTAAGTTTTCGGTAGGCCTCCGGAGTGCGTATCAATTGTTTCTGCTGCCGGAGGGCCAATGCGCCGTTTTCTTTTACCGTAGACTTTTCGAGTTCAGCCTTTTCATCTTGGGCAGGATGTCTACCTGTATTTTTGAGGAAGTGCAACGTCGATTAGGCTTCGCATATGCATATTAATAGGTGATGTACAGTACCGCAGTTTTGGCAAAATCCAGTAATCTTTCGAGCCCTGCCCTTCGATCCCCCAGAGGTTTAAACAAACAAAAATATTCCAATGACCTTAGCTCTTTATGCTTATCAATCCTATAGAGTATGGCACTCCCTATTGAAAATCGAGATTTCATCTCCAAACCAAAATTTCGATGACTCAAGTCATGGAAAATTGGAGCTCTCGGGTCAATTTTCGAAGTTTTTCGAAAAGGGAGTTTGGGTGTATATTTTCATTAGGGGGATCCTTTTGAGTAGGAAAGTGTAAAACAAAGTAAATTTTGTTTTTGGTACCCCGCAAAAAAAGCATTTTCCGATATCGCTTAGCCTACCCGTAAGTTTTCGGCAGGCCTCCGGAGTGCGTATCAATTGTTTCTGCTGCCGGAGGGCCAATGCGCCGTTTTCTTTTACCGTAGACTTTTCGAGTTCAGCCTTTTCATCTTGGGAAGGATGTCTACCTGTATTTTTGAGGAGGTGTAAGGTCGATTAGGCTTCGCATATGCATATTAATAGGTGATGTACAGTACCGCAGTTTTGGCAAAATCCAGTAATCTTTCGAGCCCTGCCCTTCGATGCCCCAGAGGTTTAAACAAAACAAAAATATTCCAATGACCTTAGCTCTTTATGTTTATCAATCCTATAGAGTATGGCACTCGCTATTGAAAATCGAGATTTTATCTCCAAACCTCAAATTTCACTCAATAAATGCTGGTGTTCCCCAGGGATCAGTTTTGGCCCCAACTCTGTTCCTCATTCATATCAATGATCTCATATCTACCACTCATAATCCAATACATTCCTACGCAGATGACTCAACACTCCACAGTTCCTTCACATTTACCAATTCTTTCACCCAACCCGATCTTATAAATTCAAAAATAAACACTGCAATTTCTCTGAACCAGGACCTTTCTAGAATTAATGAATGGGGACAAGAGAATCTAGTTTCCTTTAATGCACAGAAAACCAAGTACATTCAATTTTCTAACCGACAGAATCTCACTGACTCCCATATATTTTTAATGATGTAAATATTCCCACTTCCCCTAGTATTGACATTCTCGGTGTAACATTAACTACTAACTTGAGCTGGACACATTATGTTAGAAGCATTGCTAAGAATGCCTCTAAAAAACTGGGACTCCTGTACAGAGTTCGAGAATTCTTCACTGACGAGCAGTTGGCCGTAATATATAAAAGTCATGTGCGCTCTCAGATGGATTACTGTTCACCTCTGTGGGGTGGAAGTGGAGTGTTTGCATTGAGGCAGTTGGACAAATTCAAAATAAAGCTATTAGATTAATCAATAACCCTGCAATCACACAGGACCTTCCTACATTAGCCATACGAAGAAACGTTGCATCCCTTGCATTATTCTACAGATATTTTCACAGCAATTGTTCCGAGGAACTTGCTTCAATTGTGCCGCCTCTCCACATCTTTCCCCGTAGAACTAGGGCAGCTGAGAGCGCCCATGAATTTACACTTTCTCCTCCACAATGCAGAACTTCTGCTTATCAGAATTCATTTATCCCCAGAGCTACTACTCTTTGGAATTCACTTCCCTCGAATTGCTTTCCACAAACTTACAATCAACAAATGTTTAAATCCAGTTGTTACAAACATTTTATGAATGGAGGATGCCTTTAGGCACATGGACCTTTTTGTTTTATCTGTGTTTTTCCTTCCTCCATTCATTGTCTCTTAAAAAAAAAAAAAAAAAAAAAAAAAACCAAAATTTCGATGACTCAAGTCATGGAAAATTGGAGCTCTCGGGTCAATTTTCGAAGTTTTTCGGGAAGGGAGTTTGGGTGTATATTTTCATTAGGGGGATCCTTTTGAATAGGAAAGTGTAAAAAAAAAGTAAATTTTGTTCTTGGTACCCAGCGAAAAAAGCATTTTCCGATATCGCTTTGCCTACCCGTATGTTTTCGTCAGGCCTACGGAGTGCGTATCAATTGTTTCTGCTGCCGGAGGGCCAATGCGCCGTTTTCTTTTACTAGGAAAGTGTAAAACAAAGTAAATTTTGTTTTTGGTACCCCGCAAAAAAAGCATTTTCCGATATCGCTTAGCCTACCCGTAAGTTTTCGGTAGGCCTCCGGAGTGCGTATCAATTGTTTCTGCTGCCGGAGGGCCAATGCGCCGTTTTCTTTTACCGTAGACTTTTCGAGTTCAGCCTTTTCATCTTGGGAAGGATGTCTACCTGTATTTTTGAAGAGGTGTAAGGTCGATTAGGCTTCGCATATGCATATTAATAGGTGATGTACAGTACCGCAGTTTTGGCAAAATCCAGTAATCTTTCGAGCCCTGCCCTTCGATCCCCCAGAGGTTTAAACAAAACAAAAATATTCCAATGACCTTAGCTCTTTATGCTTATCAATCCTATAGAGTATGGCACTCGCTATTGAAAATCGAGATTTCATCTCCAAACCAAAAATTTCGATGACTCAAGTCATGGAAAATTGGAGCTCTCGGGTCAATTTTCGAAGTTTTTCGAAAAGGGAGTTTGGGTGTATATTTTCATTAGGGGGATCCTTTTGAGTAGGAAAGTGTAAAAAAAAGTAAATTTTGTTCTTGGTACCCCGCGAAAAAAGCATTTTCCGATATCGCTTAGCCTACCCGTAAGTTTTCGGCAGGCCTCCGGAGTGCGTATCAATTGTTTCTGCTGCCGGAGGGCCAATGCGCCGTTTTCTTTTACCGTAGACTTTTCGAGTTCAGCCTTTTCATCTTGGGAAGGATGTCTACCTGTATTTTTGAGGAGGTGTAAGGTCGATTAGGCTTCGCATATGCATATTAATAGGTGATGTACAGTACCGCAGTTTTGGCAAAATCCAGTAATCTTTCGAGCCCTGCCCTTCGATGCCCCAGAGGTTTAAACAAAACAAAAATATTCCAATGACCTTAGCTCTTTATGCTTATCAATCCTATAGAGTATGGCACTCGCTATTGAAAATCGAGATTTCATCTCAAAACCAAAATTTCGATGACTCAAGTCATGGAAAATTGGAGCTCTCGGGTCAATTTTCGAAGTTTTTCGAAAGGGAGTTTGGGTGTATATTTTCATTAGGGGGATCCTTTTGAGTAGGAAAGTGTAAAAAAAAAGTAAATTTTGTTCTTGGTACCCCGCGAAAAAAGCATTTTCCGATATCGCTTAGCCTACCCGTAAGTTTTCGGCAGGCCTCCGGAGTGCGTATCAATTGTTTCTGCTGCCGGAGGGCCAATGCGCCGTTTTCTTTTACCGTAGACTTTTCGAGTTCAGCCTTTTCATCTTGGGAAGGATGTCTACCTGTATTTTTGAGGAGGTGTAAGGTCGATTAGGCTTCGCATATGCATATTAATAGGTGATGTACAGTACCGCAGTTTTGGCAAAATCCAGTAATCTTTCGAGCCCTGCCCTTCGATGCCCCAGAGGTTTAAAGACAAAAAAAAATATTCCAATGACCTTAGCTCTTTATGCTTATCAATCCTATAGAGTATGGCACTCGCTATTGAAAATCGAGATTTCATCTCCAAACCAAAATTTCGATGACTCAAGTCATGGAAAATTGGAGCTCTCGGGTCAATTTTCGAAGTTTTTCGAAAAGGGAGTTTGGGTGTATATTTTCATTAGGGGGATCCTTTTGAGTAGGAAAGTGTAAAAAAAAGTAAATTTTGTTCTTGGTACCCCGCGAAAAAATCATTTTCCGATATCGCTTAGCCTACCCGTAAGTTTTCGGCAGGCCTCGGAGTGCGTATCAATTGTTTCTGCTGCCGGAGGGCCAATGCGCCGTTTTCTTTTACCGTAGACTTTTCGAGTTCAGCCTTTTCATCTTGGGAAGGATGTCTACCTGTATTTTTGAGGAGGTGTAAGGTCGATTAGGCTTCGCATATGCATATTAATAGGTGATGTACAGTACCGCAGTTTTGGCAAAATCCAGTAATCTTTCGAGCCCTGCCCTTCGATCCCCCAGAGGTTTAAACAAAACAAAAATATTCCAATGACCTTAGCTCTTTATGCTTATCAATCCTATAGAGTATGGCACTCGCTATTGAAAATCGAGATTTCATCTCCAAACCAAAATTTCGATGACTCAAGTCATGGAAAATTGGAGCTCTCGGGTCAATTTTCGAAGTTTTTCGAAAAGGGAGTTTGGGTGTATATTTTCATTAGGGGGATCCTTTTGAGTAGGAAAGTGTAAAAAAAAGTAAATTTTGTTCTTGGTACCCCGCGAAAAAAGCATTTTCCGATATCGCTTAGCCTACCCGTAAGTTTTCGGCAGGCCTCCGGAGTGCGTATCAATTGTTTCTGCTGCCGGAGGGCCAATGCGCCGTTTTCTTTTACCGTAGACTTTTCGAGTTCAGCCTTTTCATCTTGGGAAGGATGTCTACCTGTATTTTTGAGGAGGTGTAAGGTCGATTAGGCTTCGCATATGCATATTAATAGGTGATGTACAGTACCGCAGTTTTGGCAAAATCCAGTAATCTTTCGAGCCCTGCCCTTCGATGCCCCAGAGGTTTAAACAAACAAAACATATTCCAATGACCTTAGCTCTTTATGCTTATCAATCCTATAGAGTATGGCACTCGCTATTGAAAATCGAGATTTCATCTCCAAACCAAAATTTCGATGACTCAAGTCATGGAAAATTGGAGCTCTCGGGTCAATTTTCGAAGTTTTTCGAAAAGGGAGTTTGGGTGTATATTTTCATTAGGGGATCCTTTTGAGTAGGAAAGTGTAAAAAAAAAGTAAATTTTGTTCTTGGTACCCCGCGAAAAAAGCATTTTCCGATTGGTACCCCGCAAAAAAAGCATTTTCCGATATCGCTTAGCCTACCCGTAAGTTTTCGGCAGGCCTCCGGAGTGCGTATCAATTGTTTCTGCTGCCGGAGGGCCAATGCGCCGTTTTCTTTTACCGTAGACTTTTCGAGTTCAGCCTTTTCATCTTGGGAAGGATGTCTACCTGTATTTTTGAGGAGGTGTAAGGTCGATTAGGCTTCGCATATGCATATTAATAGGTGATGTACAGTACCGCAGTTTTGGCAAAATCCAGTAATCTTTCGAGCCCTGCCCTTCGATCCCCCAGAGGTTTAAACAAAACAAAAATATTCCAATGACCTTAGCTCTTTATGCTTATCAATCCTATAGAGTATGGCACTCGCTATTGAAAATCGAGATTTCATCTCCAAACCAAAATTTCGATGACTCAAGTCATGGAAAATTGGAGCTCTCGGGTCAATTTTCGAAGTTTTTCGAAAAGGGAGTTTGGGTGTATATTTTCATTAGGGGGATCCTTTTGAGTAGGAAAGTGTAAAAAAAAGTAAATTTTGTTCTTGGTACCCCGCGAAAAAAGCATTTTCCGATATCGCTTAGCCTACCCGTAAGTTTTCGGCAGGCCTCCGGAGTGCGTATCAATTGTTTCTGCTGCCGGAGGGCCAATGCGCCGTTTTCTTTTACCGTAGACTTTTCGAGTTCAGCCTTTTCATCTTGGGAAGGATGTCTACCTGTATTTTTGAGGAGGTGTAAGGTCGATTAGGCTTCGCATATGCATATTAATAGGTGATGTACAGTACCGCAGTTTTGGCAAAATCCAGTAATCTTTCGAGCCCTGCCCTTCGATGCCCCAGAGGTTTAAACAAACAAAACATATTCCAATGACCTTAGATCTTTATGCTTATCAATCCTATAGAGTATGGCACTCGCTATTGAAAATCGAGATTTCATCTCCAAACCAAAATTTCGATGACTCAAGTCATGGAAAATTGGAGCTCTCGGGTCAATTTTCGAAGTTTTTCGAAAAGGGAGTTTGGGTGTATATTTTCATTAGGGGGATCCTTTTGAGTAGGAAAGTGTAAAAAAAAAGTAAATTTTGTTCTTGGTACCCCGCGAAAAAAGCATTTTCCGATATCGCTTAGCCTACCCGTAAGTTTTCGGCAGGCCTCCGGAGTGCGTATCAATTGTTTCTGCTGCCGGAGGGCCAATGCGCCGTTTTCTTTTACCGTAGACTTTTCGAGTTCAGCCTTTTCATCTTGGGAAGGATGTCTACCTGTATTTTTGAGGTGTAAGGTCGATTAGGCTTCGCATATGCATATTAATAGGTGATGTACAGTACCGCAGTTTTGGCAAAATCCAGTAATCTTTCGAGCCCTGCCCTTCAGTGCCCCAGAGGTTTAAACAAACAAAAAATATTCCAATGACCTTAGATCTTTATGCTTATCAATCCTATAGAGTATGGCACTCGCTATTGAAAATCGAGATTTCATCTCCAAACCAAAATTTCGATGACTCAAGTCATGGAAAATTGGAGCTCTCGGGTCAATTTTCGAAGTTTTTCGAAAAGGGAGTTTGGGTGTATATTTTCATTAGGGGGATCCTTTTGAGTAGGAAAGTGTAAAAAAAAGTAAATTTTGTTCTTGGTACCCCGCGAAAAAAGCATTTTCCGATATCGCTTAGCCTACCCGTAAGTTTTCGGCAGGCCTCCGGAGTGCGTATCAATTGTTTCTGCTGCCGGAGGGCCAATGCGCCGTTTTCTTTTACCGTAGACTTTTCGAGTTCAGCCTTTTCATCTTGGGAAGGATGTCTACCTGTATTTTTGAGGAGGTGTAAGGTCGATTAGGCTTCGCATATGCATATTAATAGGTGATGTACAGTACCGCAGTTTTGGCAAAATCCAGTAATCTTTCGAGCCCTGCCCTTCGATGCCCCAGAGGTTTAAACACAAAAAAATATTCCAATGACCTTAGCTCTTTATGCTTATCAATCCTATAGAGTATGGCACTCGCTATTGAAAATCGAGATTTCATCTCCAAACCAAAATTTCGATGACTCAAGTCATGGAAAATTGGAGCTCTCGGGTCAATTTTCGAAGTTTTTCGAAAAGGGAGTTTGGGTGTATATTTTCATTAGGGGGATCCTTTTGAGTAGGAAAGTGTAAAAAAAAAGTAAATTTTGTTCTTGGTACCCCGCGAAAAAAGCATTTTCCGATATCGCTTAGCCTACCCGTAAGTTTTCGGCAGGCCTCCGGAGTGCGTATCAATTGTTTCTTCTGCTGCCGGAGGGCCAATGCGCCGTTTTCTTTTACCGTAGACTTTTCGAGTTCAGCCTTTTCATCTTGGGAAGGATGTCTACCTGTATTTTTGAGGAGGTGTAAGGTCGATTAGGCTTCGCATATGCATATTAATAGGTGATGTACAGTACCGCAGTTTTGGCAAAATCCAGTAATCTTTCGAGCCCTGCCCTTCGATGCCCCAGAGGTTTAAACAAAACAAAAATATTCCAATGACCTTAGCTCTTTATGCTTATCAATCCTATAGAGTATGGCACTCGCTATTGAAAATCGAGATTTCATCTCCAAACCAAAATTTCGATGACTCAAGTCATGGAAAATTGGAGCTCTCGGGTCAATTTTCGAAGTTTTTCGAAAAGGGAGTTTGGGTGTATATTTTCATTAGGGGGATCCTTTTGAGTAGGAAAGTGTAAAAAAAAAGTAAATTTTGTTCTTGGTACCCCGCGAAAAAAAAGCATTTTCCGATATCGCTTAGCCTACCCGTAAGTTTTCGGCAGGCCTCCGGAGTGCGTATCAATTGTTTCTGCTGCCGGAGGGCCGGAGGGCCAATGCGCCGTTTTCTTTTACCGTAGACTTTTCGAGTTCAGCCTTTTCATCTTGGGAAGGATGTCTACCTGTATTTTTGAGGAGGTGTAAGGTCGATTAGGCTTCGCATATGCATATTAATAGGTGATGTACAGTACCGCAGTTTTGGCAAAATCCAGTAATCTTTCGAGCCCTGCCCTTCGATGCCCCAGAGGTTTAAACAAAAAAATATTCCAATGACCTTAGCTCTTTATGCTTATCAATCCTATAGAGTATGGCACTCGCTATTGAAAATCGAGATTTCATCTCCAAACCAAAATTTCGATGACTCAAGTCATGGAAAATTGGAGCTCTCGGGTCAATTTTCGAAGTTTTTCGAAAAGGGAGTTTGGGTGTATATTTTCATTAGGGGGATCCTTTTGAGTAGGAAAGTGTAAAAAAAAGTAAATTTTGTTCTTGGTACCCCGCGAAAAAAGCATTTTCCGATATCGCTTAGCCTACCCGTAAGTTTTCGGCAGGCCTCCGGAGTGCGTATCAATTGTTTCTGCTGCCGGAGGGCCAATGCGCCGTTTTCTTTTACCGTAGACTTTTCGAGTTCAGCCTTTTCATCTTGGGAAGGATGTCTACCTGTATTTTTGAGGAGGTGTAAGGTCGATTAGGCTTCGCATATGCATATTAATAGGTGATGTACAGTACCGCAGTTTTGGCAAAATCCAGTAATCTTTCGAGCCCTGCCCTTCGATGCCCCAGAGGTTTAAACAAAACAAAAATATTCCAATGACCTTAGCTCTTTATGCTTATCAATCCTATAGAGTATGGCACTCGCTATTGAAAATCGAGATTTCATCTCCAAACCAAAATTTCGATGACTCAAGTCATGGAAAATTGGAGCTCTCGGGTCAATTTTCGAAGTTTTTCGAAAAGGGAGTTTGGGTGTATATTTTCATTAGGGGGATCCTTTTGAGTAGGAAAGTGTAAAAAAAAAGTAAATTTTGTTCTTGGTACCCCGCGAAAAAAGCATTTTCCGATATCGCTTAGCCTACCCGTAAGTTTTCGGCAGGCCTCCGGAGTGCGTATCAATTGTTTCTGCTGCCGGAGGGCCAATGCGCCGTTTTCTTTTACCGTAGACTTTTCGAGTTCAGCCTTTTCATCTTGGGAAGGATGTCTACCTGTATTTTTGAGGAGGTGTAAGGTCGATTAGGCTTCGCATATGCATATTAATAGGTGATGTACAGTACCGCAGTTTTGGCAAAATCCAGTAATCTTTCGAGCCCTGCCCTTCGATGCCCCAGAGGTTTAAAGACAACAAAAATATTCCAATGACCTTAGCTCTTTATGCTTATCATTCCTATAGAGTATGGCACTCGCTATTGAAAATCGAGATTTCATCTCCAAACCAAAATTTCGATGACTCAAGTCATGGAAAATTGGAGCTCTCGGGTCAATTTTCGAAGTTTTTCGAAAAGGGAGTTTGGGTGTATATTTTCATTAGGGGGATCCTTTTGAGTAGGAAAGTGTAAAAAAAAGTAAATTTTGTTCTTGGTACCCCGCGAAAAAAGCATTTTCCGATATCGCTTAGCCTACCCGTAAGTTTTCGGCAGGCCTCCGGAGTGCGTATCAATTGTTTCTGCTGCCGGAGGGCCAATGCGCCGTTTTCTTTTACCGTAGACTTTTCGAGTTCAGCCTTTTCATCTTGGGAAGGATGTCTACCTGTAT
>CM064497.1:23490312-23676251 GCA_032716605.1 Paralithodes platypus | reverse complement strand
ACTGTGCCCCTGTACAGAGCAAGAAGCTGTGCAGGGGTAAAGAACCCCTTGAGGCGGTTGAGCACATCCAACTTCTGGGAGGCCGCTTTCTGGAGGCCGCCTTAGCAAGACTGGTAATATGGTCCTTCCAAGAGAGAGCAGAAGAAAAAGACACTGAGAACATTGAGAGAAGATGAAGGGTTGATTTTTGTATTGTTGAAGTATAAGGGATAGTCTTCCGGGAGTTCACAATGGGTAGATAGATGGAGAAATTTAGTTTTTGGAAGCATTAAAGGCAACAAGATTTTCTCTGCCCCAATAAGAAATTAAGGGGATATAGGTAGTTTTTCTGGAACCCCGTCTCCCTCATGTTTAGTCCCATTAGTTTTCAGATTTTAAGATATTCGGCCCATTAGTTTGGCGATTTTAACACCTTCCGAACAAATTTCTGTGTCAATATTAAGACTATTTACTATTCACTAAGTCCCTGATTCATCAGGGCACCCACCCTAGCCTTGCTATTCAGCAGGGAGTGTATGGTGGTAAAAACGACATTATCATCATCATCATTTAGGTGTCGATTTCTTTCCTGGCGAACGATAGTGAGCCTGTAATTTTGGAAGAATCAGCCTCTGGCTGGGAAATTTTTCTACCACAAATTTACAAATTAATCTAGAAGGGGGATCTAATCGATTTTTTGTTTAGTTTGATGGAAGTCTAGGGAGGAAACTAAAACAAATAATAAATATATGAAATATTCGACCAACATATAAACCCTTCCCCCTTAAGATGGGAATATGGCAGTTTACCGTCAGCTAATAAAACCCAAACTCTACAAGACCACGCATCGTATGACATCCTCCACAACAATTCTCATGACATCAATTTAACACTTGTATTTGTCTGCATTGAAATATTATAGTAATTTTAACTGAAACTGCCTCATCTTTACAGTAAATATATCAACATATAATATTATGTTCTGTGTTATATATACTGTATACATTAATGAAAATGGAGTGTCAGGAAAATATTTTCTGGGAAATCGAAAAAAATGCGGAATCCATAAGAACACATTACGTATATATTAGGAAAAGTCGTTAAATTACTGTGACAATTATTAAAATGGATTGTTTTATGGGAGAGGAAGCATGTATGAGTAGAACTACAGTATTAAGCCAATATTATACTGATATGGGACATACTGAGGACAACATTGAATATGGTGCAATGTTGTATAAGGACTTTCCATTGGGAGTGCATTATAATTTTGTCTTGTTTCCTGCCTGTGTAAATAAACTATATTTCATGTAAATTTCTTGTGTTCCCTACTCTCCAGCCAAGCACCCCTGATTTAGTGCCTAATAATATTGGCACTTAATTATTTTTCATATTTATCCAGCCAATCAAAACGGCATGCAACAATGGCACACAGCTGGGTCTTTTTCATTTTTTCTCAATAAACATGACTATTCTTTGCATGTCCTACCTTATACCAATGTCCTACATTTGTTATCGATATAGCTGTAATTGTTTTAATTTGTTACTTTACGCTATATATTATTTAGTCATCTCTCTCTCTCTCTCACAAAGACATACACCACTCTGCCCTCCATATGAGTTCCAAAATTCTTCTTAATGAAAAAAGAACTGAGAATTTCCCACATATTACGAAAGTTTCTGGCAACTCCTTACCTTTCAGTATGTATCTTTCCACTTATCACATCCTCACTCTTTCTGTAGTCCGTGTAATAATTTATCTTGTATTTATCTTCAGTAGATTTAGCCCTATCATCATTCCTCACTGACTGTATTGCATTTTTCTCTCTTTTATAATATTACACCATTATCATGCATGTTCATTCATCCTTATCTAATATAACTTTTCTTTCTCTCTCCCCACACGTTTTAATATAATATTTCATTCGTGCTCTGTGGTGTTCTCCCAGTCCCCCAGCTAAAGGGGTTCCTGGACTATGACACTTTGCTATAACATATTTTCCACCAAAAACGATAATAGTACACTAACAAATTAAGATCATTATTTTAATTTCAATGTTAAAGTCAATGTATATAACACTGTGCTCACTTTTCTTTGTCATATTTTTTTACATCAGAAGTACGGCTAGCACCTAAACTTATGATAAACATAAACAATGCATGTATGCAAGTATCGACCACTAACTACTTCACGTCAGTCAATCAAGTACCTGTTTCTGTTATTCCTGATTCTCCTTTGTTGAACCCCTGTCTTTCCTTAAGTGAAGTTGGTGTCCTATACTGTTGGTTCAGGTGGTGGTGGTTCAGGTGGTGGTGGTCCTGGTGCTTGGTGGTTTTGGTGGTGGTGGATCTGGTGATGGTAGTGGGGGTGGTGGTGTCAGTGACGAGCGCCCCAGGGACCAGTCAGGCCCAAGACACACTCTATTGGATGAATGCTAAATTTAACCATTGTTTGATACCTACATAAGTCGTAAAAGTATAAAGTGACTGATATACTGTACATAAATACATACATTTATTTTTCAAATACTATAAACAAAACATAATTGTAACACACTTATGTTTTTTTTTTTTTTTTTTTTTTTTCTATGTGATTGAGGGAGGCAAAAGGCATAACTGCCTATAGCGAGTGCCTCCCCCATAGTTGAAAGAGTGACAGGGCCAAAATCAAGGGACGTTCGAGCCAAAATGCCTGGACACACGGAGTTTGAAGCAATTTAAGTCATAGGAAGAGGGAAAGACTGATTCTGGGAGAGAGTTCCAGAGCTCAGATGTTGAGTAGAAGAAAGTTTGAGAGTAACGTTTCACTCTTGGGTTGGAGAGTTGCACAGAGTAGGGGTGGGATTGAGTTGCAAGACGGGTACCACGTGCCCTACGTAAAGGAGGTGGTATGCACTGGGATAGCTCTGAGGAACACTGATTATTATAGTAGCGATAGAATAGCGAGAGAGATGCAACATTGCGGCGGAGAGAGAGAGATTGCAGAGAGTTGGTGAGTGGACGGGAGTTAATGATACGAAAGGCCTTCCTTTCAACTTTGTCTAGGAGAGCGGTGTGAGAGGAACCTCCCCACACATGTGAACAATACTCAATACAAGGGCGCACTATGCCCCTGTACAGAGCAAGAAGCTGTGCAGGGGAAAAGAACCCCCTAAGGCGGTTGAGCACACCCAGCTTCTGGGAGGCTGCCTTAGCAAGACTGGTAATATGGTCCTTCCAAATGAGAGCAGAAGAAAAAGAGACACCAAGAATATTGAGAGAAGATGAAGGGTTGATTTTTGTATTGTTGAAGAATAAGGGATAGTCCGCTGGGAGATCCTGACGGGTAGATAGATGGAGAAATTGGGTTTTGGAAGCATTAAAGTTAACAAGGTTTTCTCTGCCCCAATTGGAAATAGTATTTAGATCAGAATTTAAGAGTTCTATGGCTTCATTACGTTTGTCGTTGAGGGATTGCTGGCTGGGGCGTTCTGAAAAACTAATGGAGTAGTATAAGGTTGAGTCGTCTGCGTATGAATGGATGGGAATTAAGGTACAGTTAAGGAGATCATTTATAAAAATTAGAAAGAGAATAGGAGATAGGACAGAGCCCTGAGGAACACCGGAGTTTATAGGGTGAGGATGTGAACAATGGCCGTCCACAACCGCAGCTATGGAACGGCCGGAAAGGAAATTAGAGACATAGGCACAGATGGAGGGATAGAAACCGAAGGAGGGTAGTTTAGAAATTAAAGATTTATGCCAGACTCTATCGAAGGCTTTCGATATGTCTAGTGCAATAGAAAAAGTCTCACCGAAGTCCCGAAAGGAGGATGACCAAGAGTTAGTAAGATATGAAAGAATATCACCAGTAGAGCGACCCTTAAGGAAGCCATACTGGCGATCTGAGAGCAGATTATGAGAAGAGAAATGCTTAAGAAATTTGGAAGCAAGAATAGTTTCAAAAACTTTAGAAAGACAAGAGATAAGAGCAATTGGACGATAGTTGGAGGGTTGAGAGCGGTCACCCTTCTTTGGGACAGGTTGAATGTGAGCAAACTTCCTGCATGAAGGGAAGACGTTAGAGGATAGACAGAGACGAAAGAGTTTGCCTAGGCAGGGAGTCAGCACGGAAGCACAGTTTTTGAGAACAACAGGAGGAACACCGTCCGGACCGTATTGACATTCATACTAGATATTTCAGATATGTAGCATATATATTTTCCATTTAAAATATCACTAAGGCTATAGATGAATTATATATCTGTAATACTAGGTTGCAACAGAGTGTAATCAGGTCACTCAGAGTTATTCCATATCCAAACTATGTATATATGTTAATTAATATCTACCACCAATAATGCCCAAAATCCCAAGAAGCAATCCCATCCACCATCATAAAATCCCCCGAAGCTACCCTCAACGAAAAAGATCACCACTATCAACATCTGCCACAAACGATGTCTCAGATGTCTGAAACTGGGGGAGGGGGGATGGCGTGGGGAGAGGTAAACATTAATATACAGTATACGAGATGAAATATAAATAACCCCAAACATTCTCGTTCATTGATTGAGCTGACGGGTGGAGAGCACATACAGAGGAAGTTTACCTAATAAGCTTCCAGAGCAGTGTTGAGGTAAATGCTTATTGAAAAGAGGTTAGTGTGATAGAGGCTTGGGTGAGGACAGATATGAGAGAGGTAGAATGATATAACGATCAGTTATTTAACTAAGAAGAATGGTCGAGGAATGGAGACAAAAATCGATGGTCTATATTTGTACGGCAACATTATCTGGGATATTCTGCACTAATATAGGAACTAAGGTTAGAGGACAAATATGAAAAGTAAGTACTAGGAAGCAACATGATATTGTGAAGGCCAGGCAGGAATAATCAGGAGGAAGGCTACTAATACATGATTAAGTAAAGACATAAAGGTACTGAAGGCCTAGGACAAAATATTATAAATAAATAAATAAATAAATAAATATAATACATACATAAATTATATCACAATTCATAACATGCAACTAGGGAGTATAAACACTTTCCCTGATCCCTAACAAACTTACATGAAGGCATATACATGGAAGTGTTATTTGTGAACTAATCGACAATAACCAAAGTGCATGGTAACTTGGGGAATTAATTAAACAAGATCAGTCACGATAACTATTGGATTCTGAAGACACAGATGTAGATATCCCGTTCAGTAAGATTCTTTTAATTTGCATAGCATTATACATTGTTATTCAGCTTAAGAGGGATTTGAGTGAAGAAAGGCATAAAGTGCGAGGAAATAACTCCCTCATCTCTCTTTGTCTGGGAATTGAACATGGAACTTTCGGTTGAAAACCAAGCGTGCAAACCATTGAACCACAGGTCTCGTCTATTTGCAAGACTTATATAACATCATTATAATCATAAAATACATATACAAGAAAGCATTTTCGCTAACCGTTTGCTGCCGAATAAAGTATTTGGGTTATACACACAGTATATATTCTTTAGAAATGTATTGAAATTGCAGAAGTCTCCTTATAAGAAATTCTTCAGTTTAGGTAAAATCCTAGTCAAATCGAGCTTTGATATTGTATGAAATACTGCAAATGACAACCTATAACTCTGAACATTATTAGAGCAAAAATATTCATATATATATATACTATATATATATATTATATCGTGGGTCGAGGTTAGATAATGACAGTTAATGGAAAAATAAAATTCAGCCATCTAACCCTGCCAACTCAATATATTTACCATAACTTAACTATCACCAAGCGACATAATTCACCTTATTTGGGGGATTTACGGGAACTTACCTACCTCGAAATAGGAGTATGGAAGGAATGCGAGCTACTACTTTTTGTTTAATACGTCATTGGGTTTATGATGAAGTAAGTGTACAGTTTAATATGACGTTCAGTTGGAGGATCGGTATAGTGCGCATTTTTTGTTTTATGTAGATGAGACAAAAAAGTAAAAACTGCCCGATATGAGTGCCTCTCCCTGAGTTGAAAGAGTGACATGGCCAAAATCAAGGAATGTACGAGCCCAAACACTGCTTGATTTGTTGGCAGGTCAAAACGGCAACAACCAGAACGCCCATGGTCTCTTTACCTAACCTTACATACTTTATTTTAACGAAGCCTAATCTAACCTAATCTGACCTAGCCAAGCCTAGCCCAACTCAATCTAGCCTAGCCTAAATGGACTTATCCTAGCCTGGTTTAGCCAAACCTATGCAAACAGTGTAAATATCATATTTACGCATGAAGAAAACTACGATGAAATTGATAGCTTAACGGAAAAGGATAACCTGAAAAAAACCTCCCACTGCATATCTGTGTTCGAGCCCTTCTACCTCTCATCCTGCCATCCACCCTGTGGGTAGTATGGAAGAGTAACTAATTATTAAGTTGGCTAATATTTTTCGTACACAGCAATACTGCCATGCTCTTCAGGAACAACGGGAGATGGGCAGTGTTTGGAAGTAGGTGTGGGAGAATGGTGAAGGGTAGGCTATTGTGTGAAGGGGCAAGGGATGGAGAGGTGCCAGTTAAGGGTATGGGAGGGAAGTGAGCGGAACACAGTGAAGGGAAAACAATAAGGCAAAGTAGCCTTAAGAGAGAACAATATGTCCACATCTTATAATGAAGTTACTGTGTATGAAATAAAATGTAATTATGTAAATAACACTGCCTCACCACTACCATAGCACCACACCACCACCACCACCACCATAACACCACACCACCACCACCATAACACCGCCACACACCTAATACAACACTAAGAACACCAAAACACCCACCATCACCACACTATAATTATCACGAGTAAACCACCACCTCCAGAGTAACAGCAGAGTCCTGCCTCGTTAACATACAAAGTGGTTTCATTATGGAATAAGAATTATAGTGTTACAGATTTACAGTGTGAGATTGTTGTTGTTGTTATCTGGTGGTATGGTATTGTTGTGAGCTATATTTCGGTCTTGTTTATACAGTAGTACTGAAATATGTTATTGTGTTATGGAGTATTATGTTTTGTTCTATTGTTTTGGAGGTGTCAGTGTTTCTGTCAATTGGTATGTATTGTGCAGATGTGCTTTAAACTGTAGTGAAGTACAGCTTTCGTGTGTAAAGTATTGAATTTACAAGTGGTTGTGCCCTTAATTAAGAGGTCCACTGACACCAACCAAGGATAGAACCCTGTAGAACTCCAGAAGTGACTGTAGTCCACTCAGAAGAAACACCATTGATTATCTCTCGTTGTTGTCTACCTGATAGCCAACTTTATATCCATTTTGTGACCTCTGTATTGATACCTAGCGCACTCACTTTTGACATTAGCCTGCAATGAGGCACTATGGCTTTACATGTGTCATACTCAGCATCTCATGGACAAATTCCAGCAAATTGGTAAGACATGATCGGTGTCGCCTCTGAGAGAGAGAGAGAGAGAGAGAGAGAGAGAGAGAGAGAGAGAGAGAGAGAGAGAGAGAGAGAGAGAGAGAGAGAGAGAGAGAGAGAGAGAGAGAGAGAGAGAGAGAGAGAGAGAGAGAGAGAGAGAGAGAGAGAGAGAGAGAGAGAGAGAGAGAGAGAGAGAGAGAGAGAGAGAGAGAGAGAGAGAGAGAGAGAGTTACAGTTACACAGGTATTCAGACTACACAGACTTTGCGGTCCCTATTAGGTGGTCCAGCCTTAATACTACTTGAGACAGGGACAGTTTACAGTAGAAGAATAGGACAGCAAAGTAGAAAGCTCTCTCTCCCCACCCTCCGACTGTACCAGCTGTACCAGAAAATAGGATGAAGTGTAACCTTCTGGAAATGCTCACAACAGAAAGTTTTATATACGATAGAAACAAATTAGTCAGAGAAAGAGAGAGAGAGAGAGAGATAATTAAATTTGAAAAGCAAACACGATCCAATGTATATAATTAAACTGAAACCATTAATTCCTACAATCAGCTTACAGTAATTAAGCTTGTCTGGAGTGAATGTGTTAATGCCCCTTTCCCACTGATGCGATTTCATACGATTTTCATCGTACCAACAAATGGGCACATTCGTGACATGTCGCAACAAAATCTTAAACCCTCGCATGATAATCGTTTGACTAGCAAGGGCCCTCGCGGGTCATCGCAAATGTTCGGATTGTTCAAAATTTGGGACGAGGACTTACGAGGGGTCCGAACCCTCGCAAGCATCGAACATTGCCGAGGGATCGGCGAGGCCCTCAGAGATTTTCGGCGACATCGGCGAGACATCGACTAGGGTGTCTCATGAAAAAAAAGCGTCGCAGAGAGTATACCCGCCACGGGTATACTTCGCAGAGGCGTGCGAAGGGCTGTGCGACTTAAATGAATGCTCGGAAAGCATCTCGCCGAGGCCAAAGAGCACCTTCGGCGAGGTGGGTAAAAAAAAAGGATTAGGCCTATAGTGAACCTGTCAACCCTTTGTTCTATGCACCTCTCATAAGGGGGTTCACCTGATTTGTTTTCTCTTTCTCTCCTTTTTACTCTCTTTCTCTAGCTTGTATCCTTTCGGCCCCATTCAGCCAACTGTTTTAAGACGTTTATCCCCATCCAAGTATCGATATCTTCCTGGCGAGCGATAGCGCGCCAGCATTGTATGGAGAAATCCAGCTTCGCCGGAGAAATTGTTCTATCGAAAAATGAACAAATTTAGCTTGCTCTCAAAACAAAAATATGTACAGTATATGTTGGCTCACTACCGCTCACCAGGAAAATATTGAAACCTGGATAGGGGTAAACGTCTTAAAACAATAGGCTGAATGGGGCCGAACGGCTACAAGGCAAAGAGAGAGGGAGAGAAAGAGAAAACAAAAAAGGCGAGTTGGGCTCAATTAAGCCGTAATTCGTAAACATACGGCAAGGGCATTGCCAATCTCCGAATTAAGGGGAGATGGGTCGTTTTTCTGGTCCCCTTTCTTCCTCATGGTTAACCCCTTTCATATGTTATGACGTTCGGCCCATTAGTTTGGCGATTTTAAGAAATTTCATCCAATTTCGTTGTCAATATTAAGACTTTTCGTGTCATTTAGGCGTCGAGTTTTTCCTGGCTAGCGATAGCGAGCCTGTACTTTTTGAGGAACCAGCCTTCGGCCAGGATATTTTTCTATCGAAAAATGTACAAATTGATCTTGAAGGAGGGTGTGGGGGGGTGCTTTATATGTTTGATGGATGTCTAGGGATGAAACTAAATCAATCATAAACAAATATATAAATGAGCAAATATTACGCTCATCCCCCCTTGAGGGGGAACGGACCGTTTGTTTGCTCATTCATTCCTTTATTTCTTAGTTTCCTCACTAGACCTCCATCAAACATAAAACAAAAAACTCTAGACCCGCCTTCAAGGTAAATGTGTACATTTTCGACGAGATGGGTTGGATATGAGGGGGGATCTGCTTGGTGTGGGCCAATCGACGCTCTGCAGACCCCGTAATCTTGTGTTGATCTCTGACCATTTTGGTGAGGTCAGTCCTCAAATCATTAGTGAGTTGGGTCTATAATTAGGCCTTGTAATTGGGGTTGGGTGTGACAGGGATCTGCCTTGTGTGGGCCGATCGACTTTCTGCAGACTCCCGTTTTCTTATATTCTTATGTTTGTGCCATGAAATATATGCAAAATGTTTTCGGATAATCTCGCTGAGGTATCCGTCGAACCATCGCTTAATTCGCCGAAGATGTCGCAGAACATACGCCGAGGATTCGTTCATCCTTCGCATTATTTCGCAATATTTTATTCAAATGATGTGACAGTTCTCGCCGAGGTCATCAGCGAACCATCGCTCAATTTGCCGATGACGTCGCATAATGTCGCCGATTACGTCGTATCCGAGTGTAAACGTGTCAATGGTTTTTAACGGTCAAAATCGTTGACGTCGCACAAATTCGTTGCGAATTGACAAAACTACGTCCTCGGCAACGAAAATCGTATGAAATCGCATCAGTGGGAAAGGGGCATAACAGTGGTTGTGTCCAGTGTATCCCTGTGCGGCAGTTAATTATTTTATTATCTGGTGTTGTCATTACCGATAGTGATGATTATGAAGAGGATGATAATGATGAAGAGGATGATGATGATGGTGGTGGTGGTGGTCATGTTAAGAACGAGATACATTGACAGCGTTGACCGGGGATCTCATTCTCGACCATCTTTAGACTGTTTGGGTGGTCATTCTGCTCCCAGGTGGCCACTGACACCATGTTTAAAAACATATTTATCTTGCGACACATTCGGCACCTATGTTACTGTAGCCACATGTTGCAAACTAAGCACTACATCTTGCCTGATTCAGAGCATTGTATCCATGTTTGCTTTGGTTTTATATATACACAAATGACATAATTATCATACACTAATGAAATTTGATTAAAACTTGTGAGGAAATACAGGTCAGTCAAATTTACATATTACGATCAATAACTGAAAATTATATAGCAAGATAAAGAAAGGGTGTAAAGTATTATTTTTGACAAAAAACACAATCAAAATAAATCAACAAGAAAAAGAAGTAAACAATTGAAGAAAAGCCAAAGAAAGAATACCCCAAGAGTTCCATTTACCGACCCAATGAAATGTTTTCCAGGGAACTGTCCGAGCGCGATGCTATTAAGTGAAGCCGTAGGCCACCTTTATCAAAAGAGACCACACTACAGTATTCTTAAATTAAATTGAGTAAAGTGTTTGCCTGGAAGAGTGTTTTGTTAGCCGGGTCTGAAGTTGGCCAAGAAGAAAAATTTACCAAGGATTTTATTTTTGTTTTTGCTATTTTAAATCATGAAGCATATCAGAATACTTAGTTTGTTGACTGACCTTGTTTATAGTTTTCAATGATTGGCTTTTTGTGTATACTGTCAGTATGTTCCTGATACTGACATACCTCTTCTTCTTCATCTCATCTTCCCTATAACACCATTCTTCCCCATCACCACACCTACCGATTAACCCAGACTCTCTAATTCTACCCTCCCATACTTCCCTCTCCTCAACTACACCCACACACCATCACTCCCCTCCCTGCCACATTTCCATCACATACTGATCCCAGACAAGTTCCTCTGTGCGTGAACAGTTTATTATTCACCTGGCTGGTCAAAATATCAAAGCTATGTGCTGCTGGAATGTCATATTTAAGCTAGGACAAACACTTTATTATTTTGTTTATTTAGTAATTTTTTTTTTATTTTTTATTTTTTTTTAAAGAGACAATGAACGGAGGAAGGAAAAACACAGATAAAACAAAAAGGTCCATGTGCCTAAAGGCATCCCCCATTCATAAAATGTTTGTAACAACTGGATTTAAACTGTTGTAGATTGTAAGTTTGTGGAAAGCAACTCGAGGGAAGTGAATTCCAAGGAGTAGTAGTTCTGGGGATAAATGAATTTTGATAAGCAGAAGTTCTGCATTGTGGAGGAGAAAGTGTAAATTCATGGGCGCTCTCAGCTGCCCTAGTTCTACGGGGAAAGATGTGGAGAGGCGGCACAATTGAAGCAAGTTCTTCGGAACAATTGCTGTGAAAATATCTGTAGAATAATGCAAGGATGCAACGTTTCTTCGTATGGATAATGTAGGAAGGTCCTGTGTGATTGCAGGGTTATTGATTAATCTAATAGCTTTATTTTGAATTTTGTCCAACTGCCTCAATGCAACCACTCCACTTCCACTCCACAGAGGTGAACAGTAATCCATCTGAGAACGCACATGACTTTTATATATTACGGCCAACTGCTCGTCAGTGAAGAATTCTCGAACTCTGTACAGGAGTCCCAGTTTTTTAGAGGCATTCTTAGCAATGCTTCTAACATAATGTGTCCAGCTCAAGTTAGTAGTTAATGTTACACCGAGAATGTCAATACTAGGGGAAGTGGGAATATTTACATAATTAAAAAATATATGGGAGTCAGTGAGATTCTGTCGGTTAGAAAATTGAATGTACTTGGTTTTCTGTGCAATAAAGGAAACTAGATTCTTTTGTCCCCATTCATTAATTCTAGAAAGGTCCTGGTTCAGAGAAAGTGCAGTGTTTATTCTTGAATTTATAAGATCGGGTTGGGTGAAAGAATTGGTAAATGTGAAGGAACTGTGGAGTGTTGAGTCATCTGTGTAGGAATATATTGGATTATGAGTGGTAGATATGAGATCATTAATATGAATGAGGAACAGAGTTGGGGCCAAAACTGATCCCTGGGGAACACCAGCATTTATTGAGTGAAATTGAGAATATAGGCCATCTACCATTACACATATTTTTCTGTTATGAAGATAAGAAGAAATTAGTGGAACTAATGATGCAAGGCCGTAGTGTGACATCTTAGACAATAAGGATTGATGCCAGACTCTATCAAATGCCTTTGATATATCCAGTGCTATTGTATGTGTTTCACCATGTTGGTCTGTAGCTTGGTTGATTTGATGCGTAAGAAGGCAAAGAATGTCTGCAGTTGATCGACATCGTCTAAAACCATATTGCCTATCACTGATTAATTTATTAGTCTCAAGATGCTTAATTATGTGATTATTTAATATAATTTCAAAGACTTTACCAAGAGTGGAAGTTATAGCTACTGGTCTGTAGTTTGATGAATCTGAAGAGGTACCTTTTTTAGGAACTGGATGGATGTTTGCTTCTTTCCAGGATACTGGGAAGCATGAGGTATGAGTACACAGACGGAAAAAAATTGCCAATACAGGAGCGAGCACCAAGGAGCAATTTTTAAGTACTATTGGAGGAATTTCATCAGGACCAGGAGCCTTATCTACCGAGAGATTCTGCAAAATAGTTTTGACATGTCTGGTGTGGATCTTAAGTGAGGGAATTTCAGGAGAATTAAAATTAAGTACAGGGACATCTTTATTTATTTCATCTAAGGTCGAGTTGGTGGAAAAAATATCCGCAAGAAGGTTAGCTTTACCTCGTGGATCACTTACAAGATTGCCAGTCGGAGATTTTAATGGTGGAATGGATGAAGCAGTAGTGAAGTTGGATTTGAATGAGTTAAGAGTAGACCAAAATATTTTGTTATAATTTGGATTATTTAGAAGTTTATTTGCCTGCTTGTGGAGAAAGTTTGATTTAATACAGTTTTGGCATGATTTCTGATGTTTCTAAAGTAATTAAAGGCTTCATGTGTTTTTGATCTTGTGTATGCATTATAGGCTATTGCTTTTTGTTCAGTTACTCTAGCACAATTATGGTCGAACCATTTAGGTGAATTAGATCAGTTACTGTACTTTTGATGAGGAATAAAAGTTTCCTTTCCAATTTTTATAAAATATTGTATGTGGCTCAAGGTGGAGTGTGCATCATTAGAAAAGAAAGAGGTCCAGGGAATATCAATAAAGAAATCTTGAAGACCCTCCCAGTCTGCCCTATCGTAATGCCATTTAGTCACCAAAACAGGTTCAGAGTGGGAAGGTGTGGTAGGTGATAGACAGGTGGCCTGTATCAGACAGTGATCAGAAGATCCAAGCGGGGACCTCACTGTAACATCATAATTTTCTGAATTGGTTGTTAAAAATAAGTCCAGTAGGTGGGAATTATGATCAGGATTATCTGGTACACGGGTGGGTTGGTTGACTAGTTGAGTGAGATTAAATGAGTCTGCAAATAGCTCACATTCAAGACCAGCATCATCAGTCATGCTGAATAAGTGAGCCATTCAACATTATGAACATTAAAATCACCCAACACAATGATTTCAGAAGAAGCATTTAAGTTGAGGACACTGAGTTGTGAGGACAGAGAATCAAAAAGACTTTGCTCTGGAGGAGTATTTGGGGAACGGTAGATGCAATATATGTATTTAAATTTACCAGCAGAAATTAATTTGTATATAGAATAATCAAAATAGGGACAATTGAAACTAGTAACCTCCTCCAGGGCAATTTCAGATTTTGCGAAGCAACATACACCTCCTTTAGGTCTGAAATTTTGGAGCAGTTGATAACCTGGAAAATTAAATCTAGATGTGTCAGATGTGGATGTTACTTGAGTCTCTGTCAAAAAAAGGAGAGTAGGGGATTCTGCTTGTAGAAATTGGTGTATAGAATTGATGTTAGAGTAAAGTCCCCTTATATTACTAAAGAAAAAGCTGCACCGACGAGCAGCTTTGGAACGTTGCAATGCTCTTGACACAGTTGCATGATGACGACCGGGAGGACCCTGTGTCAATTACCCAACCCTGCCGGGGGTGGATATCCGAGGGACCACCAGGTTTGCTCTTATCAATTGCACTGCCATGATTTATTAGTGAATATGTATAGTGTTACATGTATGATATGTAGTGGGAAGAGTAGTGTTTTATGGATAGAGGATAGCGATGTAGGGCAATGTCGTGAAGTTGGATGTGTATGTTATATAAAGAGGGTTTTCCTGATACCCCTATGTTTGAGGCAGAAAGATATGTATCGAGTTACCAAGGCCTAGGAGAGAAAATGGAATTCAGGCTATTCCCGGAGTCTCCCGAAACCTTGGCGGTAGTACTTCCCTGGGCGGGGCTGCCTACCCCTACTACTAATAAAATTGAGACAACATATCAGTGTAATATAATGCGAGTACAACAGTGATATAATTTCACAAGAATTAGACAGTACATGTATAGTGTGAATGTATTTGGTTCGACAGCAGCTGTGTTTTATCTGCCTTCCAGTACTGTAATTATACAGTATATCTAGAGTATACTAGATGCAAAATGCCATACCACAGGCATAACACACTTAACATGAAGCCTTGTTAGAACTAGTTGTAGGTGTTATTCGCATTCCTGTATTGGCATATATTATTATCGTCTGCCCCTCCCTCTCTCTCTCTCTCTGTACGGTATGCATTTATATGCATATGCATACTGTATATATATGTGCGTATGTACATATATTGGGGGAGGGAGAGATGTTGATGGTTAGATGGATATACATGAGCGGATAGCTCAATAAATAGATAGGGAATGCCCTTGATGGCTAATCACTTTGTGCGTGTGTGTGTCCATCCCTAAAAGTAGACTGGAATCCGAAAAATCCTCCAGTGCCAAGATCATAAAACTTTGGAATTCTTTGGTGGTGATCCAGAAAGAAAAAGTAATGACTTCTAATAGTTTGACGCGCCAGACATTGTTTACTGGGAACTTCAACGTCTAGTGGACAGGCTGGGGAGATAATATATAACGGTGATTAGAAAGGGAGCGTGGAACAGATAGAAAGGGAGCGTGGAACAGATAGAAAGGGAGCGTGGAACAGATAGAAAGGGAGCGTGGAACAGATGATAAAATGTAACAGCGCAAAAAAACAAAAACAGAAACGCATGAATAAATGATAAGTATTTAGAAGAAAATTGTGGACTTTAGTCGATTGGCCAGATCCCGAAATCAAACGAATTGGTACCATCTACTGGGATCAAAGGTTCAGCATAATCTCCAATAAACTGCTATTGAATTATTTGGCAACTCACTGACCAAGGTTATCATATTTACATAACATAACAACAACAAGAAAAATGGCTTGCAGATTATAATTGTAACCTAAACCGTCTCTGATGGGGCCGACTTGTATTCTAGCCCATGGACTAACATACTATAGTGTATAAGGTGAACTATCCCATAGCCTCCGAACAGACACACAAATACATTAGATGACAGAAAAACAAACATGACAATATAGCATGTGCATAACCATTTTCTTGGGAATCAAAATAATACTCACCTTTTCTCTTTTCCCTATCTCACCCTACTTCCATTCCTTTCTTCCAGTTTTACTTTATACCACCTGATCGTCTGTAGTTTTCGTTCATCTTTGCATAAACCTTTGTCTAAACAATATAAGTGTTATTCTTTGGTTTATTTCACCCTTGGGTACTCAAAATTGCACTTCCTTACATCTGAGTTAAGCGCGTCATTCTCCGTCTTATGTTGGTAGCATATAAATCCCTTTCACATAGGCTGAAGCTGATAATGGCTACAAACCTAAATGCCGTACTCCTAACACAAAAAACAGCTTAGTAATGCTCTTTGGATATCAAAACGTGACAAATTATACTCTTCATGGATTATAGAGAGATATAAGAAGAAACAAAAACCATGTAAGCACGACAAAAAAAGATAAGCATTATGAAGGCTTTAAAGTTGGGATGTATATCCCAGGCAGACTGCCATCAGTATGAAGAACATTGAAATAGTAGAGAGGAAGATTCAACCAATCTCCCAACCAATACTCCCAGCCAGACTCGAACCTCCGACAGTCATGACGAATATCCAAGTGTCACTGTCTTGCACTTTCTCCACCATCTAACTCGCCTCACTCTATTACACTTCTCCCACCATCTAACTCTCCTCACTCTATTACACTTCCCCCACCATCAAATTTTCCTCATCGTCTACCCTCTCTTCTTTACCAATGGGTCACTGTTTGGGCGATTTTTGCATGTATTCATTATTTGTCTAGTTTCCTCCCTAGATCTCCATCAAATAAAAAACAACAACATCCATTTGATTCCCCTTCTAGTTTAATTTGTAAATTTTTCGGTAGAAAAATTTCCCTGCCGAAGGCCGGTTCTTCCAACATTACAGGCTCACTATCGTTCGCCAGGGAAAAAATTGACACCTAAATAGCACGAAAGGTCTAAATATTGACTGAGAAATGGGGCGAAAGGTCTTAAAAACGACTAACTAATGGGGCAAACATCTTAACATCTGAAAACAAATGGGGCTAAACATGAGGGTGAAAGTGGTCCAGAAAACCGGCCCATCCCCCCTTTATGAGCGGAATAATTGACCCCCGGCGGTCTACTCTTTAAAAGCTTCCCTGTTTTCCCATCTTTTTATAAATCAATTTCATCCACTTCATGAAAATTGTATTGCCCCTTAATGGCGGTCAGAGAGAGAGAGAGAGAGAGAGAATACACAATCAGGAAGAGCAGTTACATGGTGTTTTTAATAATGTGTTTCATAAGACTATATATATATATCCTTTTACTGCTAATACAAATGTGGTACCACTAAAGGTTTGTCAGAACAGGTCTTACAATGCTCAGAATACAATATAAGAGCGCATAATACGATATTGTGAAACCATCAAGAAAAGAACGGCAATTAATTGTTATTGGTGTTGATAATTACTTAGAAATTGATAAAATGAATACCACGCTTAAAGTTACCATAGTACAGAGCTTCAACTTTTCAACTATATTAATGAATTTGCCTTTAGATTTAGTATATTCAGAGCTTTGTTTTAATATAGATTTGCACTTTAACAAATTTGTTAAGTGGTAATAATTTCGTAAATCTGTATTCATATTTTAAGAATGCATAGCTTAGCTCTTCCTATACGTTCAGTATATTTTGATATAACTAAATTCCTAGACTTCCTTTATAGTTTCGTTTTGAATACTTATGTTAGATTCAGGACAATCTCAATATAGAACTAGAGAAAGATTGTTAAAAAAAAAAAAAATGAAAGGAAAACGTTAAATGATTAAGTGGAAAGAGTTAGCTCAAGTACATGTATATGCAATTGTATCTTATATCCTGGAAGTGAAAAGATCATGTTCATCCAAATATTGTATACAGGTCAGGTGAAGGTATTGAGGGGTAAGCCTTTACAACGGCACCTCGTTTCTACATTCTACTTTTACTATTTTTCTGAAGAGTGTAGAGAGGGAAGAATGGGTGTTTGGAAAGAGAGGAAGCTGTTGGAGTGGCTTTGGTATGTGTGTTATTAGTCTGTATACGTCGTAGAGGTGTCCCCTGACTGGGTGCAAGCATATGAAACATGCTAGGACGTACTACAACACCCTCTAAATGTCCGCCTGGGCTGGGATTGAGCCCAGGTCAAGCAGATTCATACGTGAGCGTGCTCACCACTCGACCGCCGCAGCTCTAGATAATTTATATATAACAAACTTGTTTTACACACACACACTATTGATTTATACTGCCATTATTAGCTTGAAATATATTATTTCATACTTAACATCATAGTCTGACAGTCTATGACCCGACGCAGTTTTGATAAATTATATTTGATTGAAGAACCCAGGAAGAAGACTGATCGGGAGAGAGTAAGTAGGATCAGACGGTGCGTCCGGATTAAGGGAGGGCATTAAGGGGGTAGTGCTCGTTTTGGGGTCTATTTATGTATATATTCCCTTATCTTTTGGTTTCCTCGTTTGACCTCCATTTAGCTTTAAAAAACACTCCCTCGACCCCATATCAAGATAAATTTGTACATCTTTCGATAGAAAAATGTTCTGGCCGAAAGCCGGTTCCTTCTAAAATTACAGGCTCGCTATCGCTTGCCAGGAAAAAATCGACACCTATATGGCACGAAAGGTCTTAATATTGACAAAATAATGGGGCAAAAAGTCTTAAAATCGCCAAACTAACGAAACAAACATCTTAAAATCGCAAAACAAATATGCTAAACATGAGGGAGAAGGGGGTCCAGAAAAAGCGAGTACTGCCCCCTTAACATAATCTTCAAATAACAGTAAAGGTTTGGTCTAGCACATTCCTGCAAAGATATGAAGCATAAATTAAGTATTGTAAAAATCGTGGGTAAAAATGAGGTCAGATGGGGAATGACATGATTGTGAAGCTATTCACTTTGTTAAACAAACATATGGTTAACTTTGCTTACCTACTAAAATGATTATGTTGGTGTAATGTCATCTGTACATGGAGTATCAGCCTACCCCTGGGTAACACAATTCTGTCAATAGTTCAGACGTACCGTACTGTACCAGTTATAGTATATTTTTTTCCAGCCGATGGTAAATTGCCGCATCTTCATCTTGATTGTTTAGCTATTACGAACATTTTGTAGCGAAATATGTTGCTTGTTATGAAAACTTGGCTATAAAGATGATACAGGGACATAATAGTTTCATATAGTTTCATTAATTGTCGAGAAATCAGCTGCTAAAGGATTCAATTTGCCATCAGTTGGAAATAATCGACTATGGTAAAGTGATGGGGTGACGTCTGGTGGCTCAAGGAGGGGAAGTTCCCCTTTGAGGAGTATAATAAGTATCCGTACTGTGTGTGTGTTATCATGATTTTTATTATTATGATATTGATTATGATTATTATTAGTAGTAGTAGTATTAATAGTATTTATCCTTAGTATTGTTATTATTATTATTATTAGTATTAGTAGTATTAGTATTATTATTAGTATTATTTTTATGACAAATTTCCCTGCCAACAATACCGCTTGTGCCGATGGCGTAATATACGACACAACTTTGTCCATTATTACCTACATTACCAACACCTGCCCCGCCAAGTTAGCCGGCTCTCTCTCTCTCTCTCTCTCTCTCTCTCTCTCTCCACACACCTAGAAATATTCAGTTTGACCCTACCAGGCGGCCTTGTCTGATATTTCGATTGGTGGTATTTCGGAATAACATTGGTTGTTGGTAAAAATGAACTACGACTAAAAGAATCGTATGAATTGCGAATAATACTATTAAGAATAACGCTGGAAATTTAAAACAAGCATATGTTGAAAGGGTGCAATGCTTACATGTATGCATGGCAATCTATGTATTAAGAATCGCTATGGAAAATAACTGTCAAAGCACTTGATGGACATATTTGAAGACATAAATCCTAAAATGTTTGTTGTGCCCTTCTCCAAGCCTGAGTCATATTAAATGCTTCTATCGTTACAGTCACAACTCCTTGATAAGTTTCACAAATCCACTTGTTTACATGATGATATAACGTGGGGAGATTATTGTGACGTTTATGTTTGTATTTATTTATTTGTTATTTGTTTTTTGGTATTCACTTTAGAAATAAAGCCGATGTCATAACCATTCAATAATATCGTTTGTCCCTAAAGCCTAGGTTACTTATACTCTAGGACTTAAATCATGAACCTTTCTCAACCCTCGATACTTGAACCCACGACATGCATATAGAAATGCAGCTCGGTAAATAATAAATGCTAAGATTCAATTAAGTTCAAGATAGCCTTGAACACTTATGGCCACGATGTATGTGCTAGTGTGACAATAACCTTATTCAACACATTTCGTAAACACCATACACACACAAACTAACACACACGTTTAAGCAATACATACAAACGAGCAGCAAGTCAGGATATTACACACACTCTGGCGCAATGCATATACTGTATATACAGGCACAATAAACAAGAAGGCTCTCTCTCTCTCTCTCTCTCTCTCTCTCTCTCTCTCTCTCTCTCTCTCTCTCTCTCTCTCATATGTTACCTTCTAAAGATAGTTTCACAGTTGAGTGTCCCAGAAAACGTAAAATAGCCTATTGTTGTAGTATTCTGACCAGTACAACATAGAACAAATAGGATAATCTGTTTGTAATCTGAACATATCTATATTAATTGTTCCTTAAAGTTATACCTCGGGCCCTCAGCCAAATATACTGACTGGTATATGCACCTCAGTTATAAATCAATTGACTTGGCTGCCGGAAAGAAGTTACTTCATTACAAAACATTAATGGAATTTCCAACAACCTATTATTTGACCGACTTGATAATCATTTCATCACATTCAACCAAATAGTATTATTATAAGTAACTTTGGTTTATTTGTTCATTTAGTCTAAATTGAGATCTGTCCATTAACAAATACAAAATGAAGAAAAACAAATGGATGAACTCTAAATGAATACGACCAGGGAGAAACTATGTGGGAGAAACGAGAAGAGAATATATAGCGAGCAAAATACAATAAGCAGAAAATAATGCAAGGAATGTAATATTAAGGAAAAACGCTAGGGAGAGTATACAAAAGTTCTTAATTCATTAAAACATGAACAATTATAAACTAAAATATGACAACAGATCTGGAATATATGATAAAGTAACTATCTATCTATCTGTCTATTGCCGGACGCCGTGATCCCCAAAGGGGTGACCACGAATGAAACGCCCCCATGCACCTCTGTCCCCAGTCAGTCGACGTCCCTCCTCCCATCCAGCACCGCTTTCCATCCTTCCACCTCTCACTCAGTCTACGTCCCCCTCTTTATCCTTCCACCTCACTCTTGTATACTCTCTCTTTCTCATTCACTCGCTTCCCATGCGTTCCAAATGTCTGAACCATCTCAAGGTGTCCCTTTTCACACTTTCCAGCACATCTCCATCCACACCACACATCTCTCATATTTCCTCATTCATCTGTCTATCCCTCCATGTAACTCCGCACGCACTTCTCAAGTAATTAATTTCAACCCCTCTCACTCTTTGTTTGAGTCTCTTCTCCAACGTCCATGCTTCGCTCCCGTAAGTCAGTGTTGGAATTACCACTCTGACATGCAAGACTTCTTTACTTCCATACTGACCACCCTATTTGTTGATACTGCTTTCAGCGTTCCTACAAAAACACATGACATTATTTAGAGATATGAAATAAGTTCTGCAAATTTTACTCTATCCTTTTCTATAATTTCTGACTTCATAAATTACACTAGAACGAAAATATGTAGAGCCAGTAATCCAGAACTGATCACTCAGAGTGCCAGATTTTGTAATGGAAGTGAACTACAAAGGAGGTATATATAATCTAATTAATGAACTTCACTCACAACACCAAACCCCTCCCAATGACACAAATTAAAGCATGTGATCCTCACAAGATTCGAACTTGGGAGACCACATACAGATTTTGAAAACTAACCAAGACAGGGATCTTTAGGCGATCAAGCAAGATGGGAAATATGTTCGAGGTGTTAATATATTTTATAAACTGGTCCAATTATTAACTCTGCTCGAAGGATTCTTGGTCATTAAAATTATATTTCAATCCTATCTTTAGTTCGTTGATATTGGCCTACCCAGTGTCTTCAATTCATATAAAACTTGCAGCAGCTGGATTTGAACTATTGTGGATTAATCTCCCATTAAATCCTCCCATACTAAAATGTTCACATCATTTATGAAATGATGAGATGAAGCTTAAAGGCGTAAATATACAACATCTATCCTACATTATTATCTTGCACCATTTACCATACTGCAAAAGTTGGTTGATAACAAAAAGCATTAACATATTGTGTGCACGTTATTAGCTACACAAATGTTATGCACATAATTTAATTAGGTTGTCCTTCTCCGCCATCCAGCATATATCTTACAAATTTCGAACGACAATCCAATCGAGTTTTATAAGACTTCCGGGATATTTACTGTTAAGATTGTGTGTTCCTCCTCATTCCACTTACTCGATACAGTTAGCCTTTTACTCGTATGTTTAGTTTCTTACTCTTTTGTCCCAATCGTATTTTATTTATTCAAGCTTGGGTATTTTGTTCATGTTATATTAGTGATTGTGTTGTTTTCCCAGACTCATATATATATATATATATATGTACATATTAGTTCCCTTCACATAACTCTTATTTCCAGTTCCATATTCTTATCAATGCATTCTGTTCTCATATTATGTCGGCATTCTTTTACGCACAACATTATTCTTGTCTCCCGTCCACCATATTCCACATTTGGTTCTCTGCAATATCCTGTCCTGCCTCCTTCCTTCCAATCCCCTTCCAACTCAACTATTATGTTCAAGTTATCGAATGCTTTCCACACATAATGACAAGCAAGGGATATTGGATCCTGGAATACACTCAGACACAATGTTTTTTCCTAAATGACTACAAGTTCTAAACAGTGTATGTGTATATTCAATCACTCTTTAGGATAATCTTCCCTCGCCCTTATTGCATCAACACTCCATTATAATTTAACTCAACCACCACGATAATCAAACGTTTGTGAATGGCTCCTCCATGGCTATATACAATTCATAATTTTAGTCCTACAGTCCTTTTATGATCCTTTCTTTCTCCTTCATGTCCTACCCATTTACTTTCCCTCTCCCCCCCTATTCCTTCACCACCTTCTGCTTTCCATTCATCACCGTTGTTTACTCCCCCGTTCCCTTCCCCCAGCCTTCAGTCAAACACAGGCTCTGAATTTCATGTGGCTGCATAATACTGTTGAACCGAATGTGTTGCTCTTCAGTAGCTCAATCGTATACTTATTAATATATGGATAAGTTATATTACTAATACTTAATAAAGTAGATGTGCCGTTTTGCCCAAAATCAAAACGGCATACCCAACTCTGCGATGGGTTACCATCATCACTACTAATATCATCATCAATCACAATCACCATCATCACTACTACTGCCATCATCACTACAACTGCCACAATCATCAAGACTACTTTCATCATCACCAATACTATGATCATCATCACTACTACAATTACAATCATCGCTACTACTCTCACCATCATCACTACTACTGTCACCATAGTCACTACCATCTTAATCACTACTATCATCATTGATACTACAACTATCAACCATCATTACTAATATCATCACCACCATCTTACAATCAACATTACTACTGTTAACATCATCACTACTACTATAACCATCATCATTACTACTGTCACAAATATTACCATCATTTAGCCTACTGTCACCATCATCACTACTACTGCCATCATCACCATTACTATGATCTTCATCAACACAACTATTGTCATTATCACAACTTTCACCAATCCTCACTACTACTCACCATCATCACTAATACTCACACCATCGTCACTACCAGCATCAATACTGTCATTATTATCACTACAACTATCATCATTACTTGTCACCATCATCACTACTATTATGACCATCATTACTACTACTAGTACTGTCACCATCATCACTACTACTGCCACAATCATCACAACTACTGTAATCATCACCATTACTATGATCATCATCACTACTACAATTACAATCATCACTACTACTGTCACCATTGTCACTACCATCTTAATCACTACTATCAACATTGATACTACAACTATCAACCATCATTACTACTATCATCACCACCATCTTACAATCATCATTACTACTGTTAACATCATCACTATTACTATAACCATCATCATTACTACTGTCACAAGTATTACCATCATGTGTCCTACTATCACCATCATCACTACTACTGCCATCATCACCATTACTATGATCTTCATTTTCACAACTATTGTCATCATCACTACAACTTTCACCATCCTCAATACTACTCACCATCATCACTAATACTCACACCATCGTCACTACCATCATCACTACTGTCATCATTATCACTACAACTATCATTATTACTTGTCACCATCATCACTACTATTATGACCATCATCACTACTACTAACACTGTCACCATCATATCTACTACTGTCACCATCATATCTACCACTGTCATCATCATCACTACTGTCATCATCATCAATACAACTACAGCCATTTACTATTATCACCATCATCATTACCATCACCATCAATCCCACTATTACTTCCATCACTTCTAATGCCAACTGAACTAACTTAACCTAGCAAATACGTAGCGAGATGTTTTCGCCCCCAGAACGAACGCATTCATTGCTGGGGGGGGGGGGGGGGTCCGGGGGGGGGGGGGGAACACCATATTTTGGACCTAAAATCATAACTATTGCATAAATTCAAAAAAATCTTTTTTGGACTGACGTTCGCATTCACGCAACAAATGTTCGTGTGAAATTTGGTGAAAATCCGTCCAACGGTCTAGGAGTTCCGAGACAGACGGACGGACGACGACGACGACAGACATTTTTTTTGTGTGGTACCCACTATACGGGGGGGGGGGGGGGGGGACTGGTTACGCAGAGTTGATAACTAGACAATTGTTCATGTTGCCTGGTACTGTAATGGTTCTATTAATTCATGGAACTATATTGCACTGTGTTACGTGTTAGTGAATATGACAAATTAAACCTTAAGTAGTACCCTGTATTATACGGTTATAACATATTATACGGTTATAACATATTATACGGTTATAACATATTAAACCTTAAGTAGTACCCTGTATTATACGGTTATAACATATTATACGGTTATAACATATTATACGGTTATAACATATTAAACCTTAAGTAGTACCCTGTATTATACAGTTATAACATATTATACGGTTATAACATATTAAACCTTAAGTAGTACCCTGTATTATACGGTTATAACATATTATACGGTTATAACATATACGGTTATAACATAAACTTAAGTAGTACCTGTATTATACAGTTATAACATATTATACGGTTAGCATATAAACCTTAAGTAGTACCCTGTATTATACGGTTATAACATATTATACGGTTATAACATATTATACGGTTATAACATATTAAACCTTTAGTACCCTGTATTATACGGTTATACTATATTATACGGTTATAACATATTATACGGTTATACCATATTATACGGTTATAACATATTATAGTACTATATTATACGGTTATAACATATTATACGGTTATACCATATTATACGGTTATAACATATTAAACCTTAAGTAGTACCCTGTATACGTTATAACATATTATACGGTATAACATATTATACGGTATAACATATTATACGGTTATAACATATTAAACCTTAAGTAGTACCCTGTATTATACGGTTATAACATATTATACGGTTATAACATATTATACGGTTATAACATATTAAACCTTAAGTAGTACCCTGTATTATACGGTTATAACATATTATACGGTTATAACATATACGGTTATAACATATTAAACCTTAAGTAGTACCCTGTATTATACAGTTATAACATATTATACGGTTATAACATATTAAACCTTAAGTAGTACCCTGTATTATACGGTTATAACATATTATACGGTTATAACATATTATACGGTTATAACATATTAAACCTTTAGTACCCTGTATTATACGGTTATACTATATTATACGGTTATACCATATTATACGGTTATAACATATTAAACCTTAAGTAGTACCCTGTATTATACGGTTATAACATATTATACGGTTATAACATATTATACGGTTATAACATATTAAACCTTAAGTAGTACCCTGTATTATACGGTTATACTATTATACAACATATTATACGGTTATAACATATTATACGGTTATAACATATTAAACCTTAAGTAGTACCCTGTATTATACGGTTATAACATATTATACGGTTATAACATATTATACGGTTATAACATATTAAACCTTAAGTAGTACCCTGTATTATACGGTTATAACATATTAAACCTTAAGTAGTACCCTGTATTATACGGTTATAACATATTTAGTAATGGTATTAACACATAGCCCTAACACTGACTATTGTGCTGGACCTACTGTATGTCCATTAATAGCAGGCAGTATGTAACAAAGTTGTAAATGAATGAATGAGAGAGAGAGAGAGAGAGAGAGAGAGAGAGAGAGAGAGAGAGAGAGAGAGACAGAGAGAGAGAGAGAGAGAGAGAGAGAGAGAGAGAGAGAGAGAGAGATGAGGTAAGGTGTGTGAAGGAGGGGATAATGTGTGGAAGGGTAAGTTTTTATGTTTTTTGCATGAAAGACACAAAAGGCATGTTACCTGTAACGAGTGTCTTCCCCAGAGTCAAAAGAGTGACAGAGAGCCAAATTCAAGGGACGTTGTGGTTACACGCAATTTAAAGCAGTATAAGTTATAGGATGAAGGAACAATTGATTGAGTGAGAGTGGCAGAGTTCAATAGTTGTGTAGAAGAAAGACTGATACAATTCAATTTTTGGATTGGAGAGCTGGACAGAATAGAAGTGAGACTGTGTTGAAAGGTGGGTGCCTCGCACTTGCCGCAAGGGAGGGGGTATGCACAGAGAGTTCTTACAACACGAATTGATGTAGTAGCGATGGAAGAGTGAAAGAGATGCAACATTGCGGCGTGTAGAAAGAGATTGTAGGGAACTAGTAAAAGGAAGTGAGTTGATGAGGCAAAATGCTTTGGATTCTATTTGTTTGAGAAGTGGGGTATGGGTGGAGCCTCTCCACACATGCAAACAATACTCAATACAGGGGCGCACTGTGCCCCAATACAGAGCAAGAAGCTTAGTGTGGGTGACGAACCCATGGAGACGGTTGAGCACATCTAACTTCTGGGAAGCTGTTATACAGCAAGAGTGGTAATATGATCTTTCCAAGAAAGGTTGGATAAAAAAGATACACCAAGAATACTGAGAGAAGATGAAGGGTTGATTTGTGTATTATTGAAGAGTAATTGATAGTCTTGTAGAGGATTGCGACTGGAAGATAAAGGAAGGAACTGGGTCTTGGAGGCATTGAAACAAGGTTTTCTCTGCCTCAATTAAAATTATTGATAGGTCAGAAGATAAGTGTTCTATGGCCTCGTCGTCACGTGACTTTATGAGTGATTGCGTACTGGGTTGTTATGAAAAAGTAGTTGAATAGTGTAAGGTAGAGTCATCAGTATATGAGTGGGTGGGACTAGAGGTACAGTTGAGATCATTAATGAATATTAGAAAGAGAAATGGAGACAGGACAGAACCCTGAGGACACCGGAGTTGATAAGTTGAGGAAGTGAGCGATGGCCATCCACAACTGCAGCTATGGAATGGGTAGAAAGGAAATTAGAGACCAAAGCGCAGATAGAGGGATAGAAACCGAAGGAGGGTACTTTGAAAATTAAAGATTTGTGCCATACTCTATTGAAAGCTTTCGGTATGTCTAGCGCAACAGAAAAACTCCCACCAAATTCTCTAAAGGAGGATGACCAAGAGTTATTAAGATCACCACTAGATCTACTCTTAAGGAAACCATACTGGCAATCTGATAGTAGATTATGGGAAGATAAATGCTCAAAAAGTTTTGAATTAAGGATAGTTCAAAAACCTTTAGAGCTGAAAGAAATGAGAGCAATCGGAGGATAGTTGGAGGGTTGAGAGCGGTCACCCTTCTTTGGGACAGGTTCAATGAAAGCAAACTTCCAGCAAGAAGGAAAGTCGCTAAGGGAGCAAATAAACGAAACTCATACTAAGCTGGTACTGTTTCTAAACTGATACAGTTTGTTACAAAGAGGACAAGGGAGAGAGAAGAATGGTGGAACGAGGGAGAGGGGAGGGAGGAGAAGAATGTAGCAGCAATTAACTCTGTGTGTGTGTTTGAGCTAAATAACGGTAACAGAACGTGCAGATCACATACCAGAAAAGTCAGGAGGTGGCATAAAGGGCGTTGAGGGGAAAGTGTGTGTGTGTGGAGGGGGGAGGTGACGGGATTGGGAGTGGGGAGGGGGAGGGGGTTATTGCATTCAACTAGGGTGGAAGTTGCTGAAACACCGACCGTTTAAGGTTACACCAGCCAACACTGCAATAATGTAATCACAAGCCGGGACCATTCAAATACCAATACTGCATCGATTAATATTTACCAACATTTATTGCCTTAGAACCAACACTCTCTACTATCGATTTACTGTAATCCTTCGAGTTACATAATGTGGGCTGGGTATGAGAGTATTGTAACCTTAATAGATAAAGCGTAGTATTTTGTTTAATGTTAGCCAAATTTGGGGATGAAAGAATTCCCAAGTTATTGATGACAAATATTAATAGGAACACATTGAAAAAAAACATTGTGCAAAATATATCAATCACTGCAATCAGTAACAAACATTTCTTAAACTGAAGAATGAAAAGTAACATTTATATAATGAAACACACAAGTTTAAGAGATATACGTGTTGTGAGGAAGAGGACAAAAATAGTTAAATTAATAAAGATAAAACATGCCTCCTGTAGATGCAGAGAAAAAAAAGACAAATAAAGCCACAATTATGACATGTACTACCTAAAATAAGTATAAGCATTAACCCTTTCACGCATATGACGCGATTTTGAGCCGATTGGGGATACTTTAAAGCCCTTGTTACCATCATGGGTATTTAGAAACCTTTAGTTTACTTACTTCAACCTCTGCAGTTGTCTTTGAGTTAGCTGTGGGCAGAAAACTAATTTTGGAGAGGTAATTATAAGAGTGAGAAAACTCTATTTCTTATTGCTAATCTGGCAACCTCTGCGTCATAAATGCGGGAAAGGGTTAACAAAATATATAGAGATGATATTGAACATGAGGTTATAAACATAAAGGTTTTAAACATGAACAGAATATGAAACAAACCAAAGAATCCGTAACGACGCTGGGCATGTCAGTTGTGGATTATGATGGTATAAATATCCCTGTAGAGTCATTTGACCAACCACACTGGTACAGTATAAAGGTGCGAGGGGAAGGGGTGGTGTGTGTGTGTGGGGGGGGGGGGAAGGGGGGGGGAATAAAAAGTAATCAAAAAGGGTAGGAACACGAATAATAAATAGGTGATACACAATATACAAATGAATGGTAATTTGCAAATAATCAAACGAGGGAAAATATAGATTAAGACCATATAGCAGATAACAGAGATCAAGAAGAGATACAAAATCCAAAGCGAATAAAAAAAAACTATACAGTCTCTTGCTTCCGTATCCATATAGACCTAACTTGTTAGGTGTACTGCAATGAATACCATCATGCATATATATATATATATATATATATATATATATATATATATATATATATATATATATATATATATTCATTAAGACCATATAGCAGATAACAGAGATCAAGAAGAGATACAAAATCCAAAGCGAATAAAAAAAAACTATACAGTCTCTTGCTTCCGTATCCATATAGACCTAACTTGTTAGGTGTACTGCAATGAATACCATCATGCATATATATATATATATATATATATATATATATATATATATATATATATATATATATATATATATATATATATATATATATATTAGCTAATACACAAACACCATATAATGCCGATATTACCATAACGGAATGAATACAGTACCACAGTCAGGTAATTATGCTGGTCATCCAAAAATCATGAGTCAAGTAATAAAGTCTAGAAGTCCGAGGGAAATGAGGCTCTAGGTCATGATAATTACTTTCTGGTGGGACGCAGGAGGAGGGAGGGTGGAATGAAAGGGGATGGGAAGAGGAGGCAGATGGAAGAGGAGAAGGAGGGAGAAAATGCAGAGAAGTGGTATAGCAGGAAATATATGTGGAGGAGGAGATGGTGTAGGCAAATAACACAGAATAGGAGTAGAAGTATAATGTAGATGAAATGGTACTGAAAGATATAAATTAATAGTCAGGAATGGACATAGATAATGGAATAAAGTCATACAAGAACAAACATGAGCAAGACGAGTATGAAGAACACACACACACACACACACACACACACACACACACACACACACACACACACACACACACACACACACACACACACACACACACACACACACACACACACACACACACACACACACACACACCACACACACACACACACACACACACACACACACACACACACACACACACACACACACACACACACACACACACACACACACTTTACCGTATATATTTATCTACCTTGGGTTGCCTCGACAGGCTCCGGTTAGAATTTTGGATGGCATAATCTAGCACTTTCGCCAGAGAGAGAGAGAGAGAGACAGAGAGAGAGAGCATATTATTCGGACAAAACAATTAATACAATGGAAACGAAAACAGTAGAGAAGGAAAGAGGGAAAGTGATACTCTTAGTCTTAGGGGAGTGAAAGTTAAAGCTGGCAGTCATGTTTGTTGAATATGTAATGTGGGGATAGAGAGAGATGGTGGTAATTTAGATACGAGGGAGTGAGGAGAGAGAGAACTTAAGATGTTAACACAGAAGATAATGATTTTCAGACCGATTAACAATGAGTAGGAAGATGACAAAATTACAACAAATCATAAATAAATTCACTCATATAACATTTATATGCAAATACAACTGACAGTATTAACTTACGAACATACTTAACTCGTAGGTAATCCTATCTTTAACAGATGAAAATATTGTTCTATTTCCGGCCCTAAATATACTTCACTGGCACTGGATTCGTTCAACTGGCTCAACGTATATATACTGCATATTGTTAGCAGAGCATGAGTTAACTATATAATAAATTACGATATTGCTATATAAATAAGGTATACAGAATACAAGAAAACATGAGTATACTGTATATAACAAGTTGAATAATATGCTCATTTATGGAACGATAGTCAAACTTGATAGTTCACTGACAATCTTGCCCATACCAGTACTGCGTACTTCTAAGTTACTATTATTTTTTACTGACAGTCCTCATCTGCGTCTAGTAGCCCCTGACTAGTAAAATTTGTTCTTTGTTGAAGTTGAAGCAGTGTTAAGGCAATGTCCCTCTCTCTAGATTTGATTTCACAAAAGTTTTAAAGTTTTTTTTACAAACTATTGAACTTAACTGTATACTCTGATACCATAGTCTGTAGCTCACTCATAAATATTCGTGAACTTCCCCGGTCTCTAATTCTGGAAGCATATCTCTGGAAACGAATATATTAGTATAATTTGATATACATCAACTACAAAACTATATATACCATTTATTGAAAAAGCAAGTTCTATACAAAAATCAAACCATATGGTAAAAATTACATACAGAAAAACATAGAGGGTCCATGAATGATTATGAGTGGACTAGAGACTATGGTATCCGAGTGTACATATCGCCATCCAGAAAAAAATAACAGACGACAAAATTCCAACGAAACACATATAATTGCGAGCATTTCAGAACGAACTACCGGTAATAAAACAAAACAAAATAATGAATGTCGACTGTTTCTTTTAAGCATTAAACCACGGAAAGAAAGAACTGCTGCGCGTGAGTGTATAATTATGTAGCTACACTTTGCTATGTATGAGAGAGAGAGAGAGAGAGAGATATTGACAATCCTTAGAACCGTTACATGGTCTGGTCCTGGTATATTATTGATGTCACACGGTATTCACTGTAGTACTTTTTTAACACTCTCACTCTCTGTCTCTCTGTCTCCCTCTCTCTGTCTCCCTCTCACCCTCTCTCGCTCTCTCCCAATACGCAACAGAGTGTAACCACATAATTATACACTAACACACAGAAGTTCTTTCTTTCCGTGGTTTAATGCATAAAAGAAACATTGGTAAGGTTGAATTAAAAGTGTAGTTTGTTATGTAGTTGTTAATTTATATATTCAATTACATGTTTTAATCAAACGATGTTCTTGGTAATCATATCACATTTCCTTTTATACATAACATCTCCGAGTGAGAGAACTTCTGTGCATTATCGTAGCAGGAGTGAACTCAATGATGATAATAATACTTACAAAAAGCACGAGCAAATGTGTCGAACGCTGGGAGGCAAGGATCACCGATTCAGAGAAACATTAAGAAAATATTAAAGTTACATCCAGAGTTTTACCAGAATATTTGTAAAAGTCAAACATTAAGTTCCCTGAAGTTCTATACCTCCAGGGATTACAACCACCAACAGCCGGCTAGAAATATAATATGCTCACAGGTGTTATTTAGGATTTGGTATAGACATACATATTTTTGTTCATGTTAAGATTACATTTCCCAGACTGTAGAGGCGTAGGCGTAGGGCAGTTGACATTAAGGTCCAGATTCAATATTAACACTCATCGAACGCAATTATGCAGACAATTTAAATATCATGTAAAGTCTGCAATCAGAGTTAACGCAGACTACGTGAGCTATGAGAGAAACTAGATGTAAAATTATATCGCCTATAATGTGTCAGAGTAATGTGCAAATTAAATCTGAAGCGACGAACACAAATCAGCCACTAAGAGGATTACTCCACAGACATAACTCTATTAATACTTAGTAATTATATTATTTCCTAATAATTCAATGAAGTTCGGAAGAGCAGATGATGGAGCCACGCAATAACATAAAACTGACTCAAAAGAAATATGAAAGAAACTGATAGGTCCAAAAGTGATAGATACATACACATAACTATCCTCATCATACCACACTAATATTAATAGTAGTGAATATGACATAAGCGAAACGGATGAACATAGCCATTCAATATTTCAAGGAAAGGAAATTCTTACACGCAAACCGAATTTGGTGAATATGTAGGAGGAGGAAGAGGACGGGCGAGAGGATGCCAGATGTGGAGGAAGATAACATAATGTAAAGGAATATTGGGTTAAGAGGGGATCTCCTGCTTTTTTTCCCCCCTCCTTTTCTCTCTTTCTCTGGCTTGTATCTATTCGGCCCCATGCAGCCTACTGTTTAAGATGTTTATCCCCATCCAGGTGTAATTTTTTTCCCTAGTGAGCGGTAACCAGCATATTAAAACAAAAAGAAGATTTGACAGCAGGCTAAATTTGATTTTTTTTCGTTAGAAAATGTCTCCAGCGAAGCCGGATTTCTCCATACAACGCTGGCTCGCTATCGCTCGTCACGAATAAATTGACACCTGGATGGGGATAAACGTCTTAAAACCGTAGGCTGAATAGGGCCGAATGGATACAAGCCAGAGAAAGAGAGAATAGGAGAGAACAAAGCAGATGAGCCCCCTGAACTGAAGGCATTGGAAAGAGAGAAAGGAAGTTGAAAGGATGCGCACAAATTACATATTAAAACGATGGGTCAGATTGACGCAAGAAATAATCTTCCTCCAGAAATTCTTGGTGTAATGTGATTTACCGATTTCACTGTTTAACCATGGTGGCTTGTTACTTTCATTCGTTCGTTTAACTTTTTGTTACATATTACATTTTGTTCCGTGCCATCATAAACATGTTCTAAAACTGTTCCCACGCTTCATTTATTTCGTTATATACAGTATATCTAGCAATGAGTGTGTTATGAAGTGCTTCACACAGTTCGTCAAAATCTGCATTTTCTAAATCTGGCACAAACTATTTTTTCCTCAAAAATAAAGCTGCAGTTAACATCAAACTTAATGATTTTATGGACGGAATTTGAAAGATATCCTACCTCTAAATTAGTAACAACATTGTCATGGGTTGTTATGACACGTCGACAATATGTGTTTTGATGCGTTACTTCCTTTACGCACTGATATAGGAAGTTATATTCTATGAAATTTATTTTTGCTTTTTATTTAATTAGCATCATTTCCGGTGACGAGACTCCATTCTAAGCTTGGGACATTATAATTGCCAAGAAGAATACATGTATCAGAGAGAGTTTTCTTCATAAAATAGTACATCGTCGCTTTCTTAGTAGCATGGTGATCTGTAAGCCGTTGTAATATGAATATTCGAGTAATTAATTCGGGCACACACTATTTTTCGATTACTAGGGGAGGGTGATATCTCCGGGTAGCAAATATGAGCGAGATATTATTGTACTGGACTTATGTCCATTAATAACAGGCAGTACCTAGCATCAGATTGTAAGGAGAGAGAGAGAGAGAGAGAGAGAGAGAGAGAGAGAGAGAGAGAGAGAGAGAGAGAGAGAGAGAGAGAGAGAGAGAGAGAGAGAGAGAGAGAGAGAGAGAGAGAGAGAGAGAGAGAGAGAGAGAGAGAGAGAGAGAGAGAGAGAGAGAGAGAGAGAGGGGGGGGGGGGGGGAGGAAGGAAGGGAGGAGCGTGGACAGCCGTTAAGTAGAGAACTTTAAGTATTACCTTCATCGATCTGGACAACACAAGGGCAAACATGGATATACACAGAGGGAAACACTAGGACATGATAACAAAATACTTTAAAATTCATGAAAATTAATCAGAAACTAATGCATATATTAGAAAACCACAAGGATATTGCGGATTTCTGGAACACCAACCTTAGTATTGTAATCCCAGGATGTAGACTTCTCCACCCGCGGCCTTGTGGGGTAAATGAACACGCTCACTGAAGCCATGTAATCTTGGTCTCTTGGGAACATTTGTTTGAGAAAAGAAAAATAATATGTGTGAAACCATAAAACCAACAGGAAAATATTGTTGGATTGATTGATTGAACACTTGGCACCGCAACAACAAGGTCATAGGCCGACGAACAAGCTAACATATATGCTGAAAACTAAAATATTAAATCAACATGAGTACAATTATACATCAATGTAAAAGCAATGCAATCATAAAAACTGAAAGAGGCCAGCCTCTTTCAAAAATAAAAATAAACATAGTGTCCCGGGGAACCAGCCTCCCCTCCAAGCACCGAATAGAGACAGTAAGTACCATCTGCCTTCCGGTGCCGCAAAAAAACCTCCGACATAAGTCGACCAAACTGGGACACTCAACCAGCAAGTGCTTGACAGTAAGGGGAACTAGACAGTCATCACAGAATGGCGGTACATCTCCACACATAAGGAATTCGTGCCATATTGTTTGAAGGCCAGATAATTAAGTAGCCAGAAGAAGCCATTAAAACCCTAACTACAACTCAACTAGCATTGTGTGGGTATTGTGATCCGATAATGTAATATCACAGAGGCCAAATCCTGTTTCGTTCCTCAACAACCTGGTGCTATGCTCATAACAAGCGTGTGTGCACACACACACATACACACACGTATCATAAATTGCTTGCCCGAACGGAACATGCTACATAATCTTGATGGGTCCCATAAAAACAAACATTGTGAGATATAGCAGGCAGGATATTATCCATTTGGGTGATTATAATACACTTATTGCAGACCTGGTTAAAATTAGTTTTAATATAATAAATATTGCTCCTCCACCGTGTTCTTTCTGCATTGTTCTGCCTCGTCCTTTCTCTAATTCTGCCCCCATTTCCACCTTCCACTCTTTCCCACACCCAAGCCAAAGGTTTAAGCATCATTTTGAAGTAGCAGTATAGACTAACAAGCTATAAGGACACGCACGCACGCACGCACGCAAGATGTGTTATAACAATTACGAGAATTAGTTCTTGCAGGCGAGAATATACAATTGAAAAAGGGTAGAATTATATGACAAAACAAATATACAACAGGTATACGAAACATAAGGAGGTCCTCTCTCTCTCTCTCTCTCTCTCTCTCTCTCTCTCTCTCTCTCTCTCTCTCTCTCTCTCTCTCTCTCTCTCTCCGTCTTTTGATCACTATATGCTTTGTCTTTAATTATCCGTTCACTTATTATTCTCTACTTTGATTAATTTGATTATCTTATGATCTGAATGTTTTCCATATATGGCATACTCTCTCTCCAATCTTGAAACATCACTGGATTTCCAATTGGCAGCAATACAGATTCCCCGTAACCTCATCACCATGGTACATAATATATATATATATATATATATACACCTGTCCAAAGAAAACCACTAAAGAGCTTACGAAGATTACGCTTTATTATCATATATTCTTGCCAATACTCAAAATGCCATACAGCTATGATTATAAAGGTTTGTATGATACACACTAAGTTTATAAAACAACTGCCGTATTATAGGTGTTGTAAGAGGATGCAAGAAGAACCCTATGATGGAAGAAGTGAACATAATTGCCACCACACTGTTTCACGAGTGGGATACAGCACAATAGTATTTTCCATGACAATAACAGTTAATGATAATGGTAATAGTTACATGACTGACAAAGTTACGATAACTGTTCATTAATTAAATTCAAAAGGAAATTAAAAACCAGGAATGCTCACTTATAATATATAGTGTGCGCGTATTTAGGTGGTGAAATTATACGATATTAAGGGGAGATTTCCACCTGGAGTTTTTTTTTCTGAACCTCTTTCTCCCTCATGTTTAGCCCCATTGCTTGTGAGATTCAAATACGCTTGCCCCATTACTTTGGCGATTTTAAGAACCCTCACCCCATTTCTGTCAATTTTAAGACCATTCGTGCCATTTAGGTGTCGATTTTTTCCTGGCGAGCGATAGCGAGCCTGTAAATTAAGGGGAACCGGCCTTCGGCCAGGAAAATTTCTACCGAAAAATTTACAAAGTTATCTTGAAAGGGAGAGTAATTTTAAGCTTGATGGAAGTCTAGGGAATCAACTAAAAACCTCCCCTTAATGTTATCATTACCGACATAACCTTCTGCGCCACAAAAATAATAAAATAATCCGATTTAGTTCTCACAAGACTTCGGTGTAAATGTGTTTCTGTTGTTGTGAAGGGTTTCATATTTTAATATTGTGTGTTTTCTATAAATTGAGGTTATAGTGCTATCTGATCAAACAAATATTCACATACTAGCATTTAGTTAGTTGTTACAATACAATAGCTTGCTTTATGTGAACAAATAATAATACAAATATAAATACAAAATAATAAATACAAACAAAATAATAATAATAATAATAATAAATGATAATAATAACATTGCTTATATATATATATATATATATATATATATATATATATATATATACATACATAATACGGTCTATACATATATCCATACATAATATAACTTATACTGGTAATTTGACGCATAGTATGCGTAACTCAAATATATTTACGAATTTCCAGGTTTACGAAAACTAACGATTAAATAATTATATGGATAGCTGCCATTTGCTTTGGAAATAATGTAGTGCAATTACTGTTGAAATCTGATATATTTTTTAGAGTTCCTATCATCACGGTGATATTTAGCTCACTTTAATTATAGAGTATTATCCTTCATATATTAATTAAAATGTAAAACTTGCAAACTAAACAAACCAAAATTGGGACAAGGACAATATAAAGTCAAATTAAATTATCAAAATACACAGATTGCAATAGTTACCATGACTTGAGATCCTATATTGCAGCACAATAAACAACACCATAACAATAAACACATGGAATAACAGTTAATGTAAACACCATAACGATTTGAATGCCTGAGACTAAAGCTGTATCCTTGTTACTAACTACCAAACATGTTGTTACGACTGAGGTTTAAATATATCAGGGTTCTTATTCATTGGACTAGTAATGGCATAAATGCTACAACGGAAAGCGCTAGATCCAACCTCTGATGTATATTCCCAGTGAACAAAGAACACAAATACTCTCCAGAGTTCTATATGCAATAATAGGTTATTAAACTCTCAATAAATGTGCGTCTACTCTAGGCTTAATGTTATGTGAAAACAGCCTATTACTACCTATAACCGAAGGTGCTTGGTTATGGTATGCAAAGTAAGGTGGTAAGAGAAGTTACAGCTTACGTTACTTTAATCAATAAATGTCAGGCACTCCTGCATGAAAGAAAGTGCACTAAAGTCCTTCAACACCAACAAGGAATCTTCTTTAAATGTTAGATGCTATCAAGATGCTCGAATCGGAAATGGAACCCAAAAAGGCAGGCAGCGGAACAATGCTCGTGCAGGCTATGCACACAAAAAGGCAGGAGATATAATGCAGTCGGAGCCAAGAATATCCTAAACGCCACAACAATAATAATAATCGCCACGACAATGCAGTATTCCTATCAACAAAAAGAGCGGGTGCCCAACCCCGAAAGGGATTGAAATAGGGGAGCTATCCCCTCGCCAAAGGCGGCTTTCTAGGGCCTTTCCTAGCTTATGCTGAGAGGATTGGGTTCTAGTCATGTGGTGATGGGCTGGTCTATCAGAGTGAGAACTGAGCGATCTCTGCCATACCCATAGCTTACTCTGACTGTTCCTTTTACTTATATATTCTCTAGATCTCAAGTGACGGCGCCTCTTCCGTGGATTGACCTCCCAATCTATCAAGATTGGAAGCGAAAGCGTCACATTTTTCCTTTGCCCCTCAACTTTCTCTTCATAATTGCTGAGGGGCACAGGGCCCTGGGTGGGGCTTTGGTTTCCCTGGCATTTCCGCACCTTCCTCAGCTCCCCGCCATGGAGTGGCTTCGGTCACCCAGGCTTTATTGTGGTCAGCAGGGAGGGTTCTGTGGGGGCGCTCGGTTGTGGCCTTGGCTTTGCTCTGGGCTTCGGGGCTGTTCGGCCAGGCAGCTTGGGGAACAACAACAACAACAAAAAGAGCCTAAGTCGTTTGTGTCTCGATACATCAAACTAAGCTGCGAAATGCTTGTGTAATCATAAACGGGTATGCATAAAAAGAGTAATTGGTTTAATATACTTAATGTCTACTATGACTGATAAAGTCTAGCTAGAGTCAATGATACGAGATACTGGTGCGCATGGCATGCCACATAGCCTAGTGCAAATCTCAAGTCTGTGCGTCAAATATTACATTATAATAAAGGGTAGCTCTCTTGAGAAACCTTAATACCGAAGTATAAGCGTTCTCCTGGCGTACCTCAAAGACAAACAACGAGCTTAGAACAGTGCAGAATGGTATAGGCAAAAAGCCCTCATTCGTGCATGCTCTACTCTCAATGGCACACAGACTAGAATTTACCCAATCAACTCCAGTTCTCAGGTATGTCGTGCAGCTTTAAACTAAAGCCAGCACCCATCGGAAACAATACCTTATAGTATCAGACTCCTAGTCTAGCATTATCTAATCCAGAAGAACACTAATAATTACAGGAAGCAGTACTGAACAATATGAATGCCAACCAATGCTTCGTGATCAACTTATCTTAACAACTAACATACATGGGTTATATCAGACCTTACCGCACAATACAACTGGCCAGCATGAAGCTGATTATGCAGAGTTAACCAGAGGGGGTATAATATTAATAAAAGGTGGTGAAAGATATGGAAAATGAGAGAGATAGGCAGAGGAAAAGGTTCTCAACTTTTTTTTTTTTTTTTTTTTTTAAAGAGACAATGAACGGAGGAAGGAAAAACACAGATAAAACAAAAAGGTCCATGTGCCTAAAGGCATCCTCCATTCATAAAATGTTTGTAACAACTGGATTTAAACATTTGTAGATTGTAAGTTTGTGGAAAGCAATTCGAGGGAAGTGAATTCCAAAGAGTAGTAGCTCTGGGGATAAATGAATTCTGATAAGCAGAAGTTCTGCATTGTGGAGGAGAAAGTGTAAATTCATGGGCGCTCTCAGCTGCCCTAGTTCTACGGGGAAAGATGTGGAGAGGCGGCACAATTGAAGCAAGTTCCTCGGAACAATTGCTGTGAAAATATCTGTAGAATAATGCAAGGGATGCAACGTTTCTTTGTATGGATAATGTAGGAAGGTCAGAGAGTGCAAAGTGCAGAGAGAGGGACAGGTATCAAAGGGATAAGAGGGATGCGTTCTAGAAACCAGATCGGAGGGAGAGAGTGACAAGAGAGCTGTATATATACTAGCACTAGCTCGCACCGCGTAGACAAAGCGGTAACAATTCCTTCAGCCAATGGCAAAGAAGCCAGCCAAACATGATGTCACCAAGCATGGTAAAAAACTCCTCCAACCAATACCCAAGAGGCCAGCCAGCCGTGACGTCATCGAGCATGGCAAAAAAACACTACGCGCCTCCTCTCACTCTGTTCTACTCTCTCTCTCTCTCTCTCTCTCTCTCTCTCAAATCCTATCATTACTATTTAATGATAAAACATATCTGCAATTAAATATATAAAGCCTTGACATGGGCGAAAACAAAGAGCCTTTTTGGACTGCCCATGACACGAGCTTTCATATGAAATAAAGCACACAATAATACATCAACTGTAGCCACATCCACTGCCCTGGCGATCCTAGCGAGTCACTGTAGGACAAGCCATGCAGTTCTAACGGAGTGGTTAACGTCACAATGTGTAAGCGATACATAGCTACGAACACGGCCACACATACTGTAGGTCCAATCTGTGTTTGCAGAAGGGTCAGGGGAACAAAGGGGAAGTGGTTTATGAGGGTGTTTGTCTGTACTACTGGTAGTGGTAACGTTAACACCTTACGAGCGGCCTATGCGGTTTATTTATATGTACCGCCCAGCGGGGTGTTTTTAGCCAAAATAGGGCTGTTTACGTGATCATTTTCATGCCTAAATAAGACCCAGAACGTAAAACAAGTACCTATCCCTGAAAGGGCATAAACAGAGCTTTCGAATGACACCATAACGATCCTTTTATGATGGCTAGTTTTCTTGCAATAACCGTGCAACGCGAGTGCAAAAAGCATGTAATTAGCCACTTTCCCGATACAATTCCTTATATAGCGAGTGAGAGAGGGAGGAGGGAGCTGGGATTCGTGTCAGTATGTTCGCCGCGGTGGTCTGGAGCAGTCATACGCTCGCTACTCTCCTGCCACCACTTGTCTCTCTCTCTCAGCAACATTACGTGCTGAAATTGCCACTCGACCTATGTCGAGCGCCGCCACATAGTCCAGCTTTATTAAATACGACTTATGTGGTGAGCCGCTAATTAAGGGTTAAAGGATGGGAAAATAATAGTTTCATTTGGGAAAACGATATCAGTATCGACAAATAAAAACAGCTCTATCTGTCATAACGCCTTTTAATTGCCTAGTGTATAATTATATTCAAAGAGAGGTTTGCTGACCAGGATTCGAACCCACTCATTCAAGATATATTTGGGAGAGTCGGGCACCGTAACCACTCTGCCATGAGCCGATGAATTCGAACCCACTCACTCAAGGTATATTTGGGAAAGTCCGTTCCCACGGTCGAGTGGTTACGGTGCCAGACTCTCTCAAATATACTTGGAGTGAGGGGGTTCGAATCCTGGTCAGGATGCCTCTCTCCCAACCTATCGTACATTATCATTAGATGTTTATATTCAGTTTACGGACAACCTGTGGGTGTCAAAGTTATATGAGTTCATTTAACTCATTTGATTCATACAGACCATTACGAAGGTAAATAAATAGTCTAGTTTTAGGAAGAAAATATATCGACGCTATCGTAATACATGGGTAAAACAAGCACTGAGATATATAAGTGATGGTAACACCGCAGTTTGTTTGAGGAGACGGAAGGAAAATATTAAAATACGCTAGTAAGTGAAGACATACCAACACAAATTGAATAGGAGAAAATGGAATATTGAAGGCTATATCTACTATATACGCAGCTATAAAAGTAATATCCTTAACAACGTTCGCATATTGGGTAGCGAGGACACCAGCTGAATATAAAGAGGAAATATGTCTGTGAAAGGAGAGGCGATAACATTATGGGAGGAAGCGGGGAAGGCAGGATAGAATGGATACAATACAGAGAGGCGGACATTGACAGGAAGGACAGACAGCAAGGTGGAATGAAGCTGTACTGTACTTAACCCGAGAACGACAGGGGAGACTTTTAAGAGGTTTTACTTGGCGAAGGCGACGGGACACTTATGATCCAAGGCCTAAAAAAACTTTTTAAAAGACCCCAAAATCACTTAAAACAAAGGAATATGTGATATAAGTGAGATAATTCCCCTCTATACCTCCTATCACTCCTCCACATGTAAGACATTTTAGTAAGAACGCGCTCAAAGTGTAATGATCGCCACTCAGTCCCAATTAAACTAGGAAATATAAACTACAGAATATTCCTCCCTTCCCCACAACATGCACACACACACAGAATTAACATGTTGTAAAAGGAAATGCTAAAAATTAAATGCGAGCGTGGGAGAGCTTAAGACAAAAGATCCAACACAACCCTTTATGGGAGACATAACAATGACCATGTTTGGCGTTCAAACACCCGACATTGCCTAGACCTTACTCCTGCAAGACATTGGCAAGTCTAGCTGCAACAGGACAAACTGCCAAATTTGACGTTTTAGCGACGTAATCTGTTTCTGTTCTTGAACCGTCCTTGTTTTATGGACGGTACAAAGGCTGCACAATGGCGGTTGATGAATTGTAGACGAACGGGAAACCCGCTTGCTCACGCCCTCAGCATGAATCCCCCACCGCTACCCCTTCTTCCACGTGGCAATAAAATAATGTTTTACTATCCCCAAGATGAAATCCAAAACTAAAAATAACTTGTAGAAGGAAAAGAAAAACAACAAATCACACACACATACACATATCAAGTCAACCAATAAGAAGCTATGGTTATGAATCACGCCCCAATACTTCACACTTCATTTTCGTTAAAGAGTTGATCATTATACACACTCAAGTCAAGTTAAAAGAAGACATAAGTTATCTTGTAGCAATTTGCATTTAACATAGAAGAGGTAACACCTACTCTATATATTTTCTCTGGCTCTACACACATACAAACACACACACACACACACATTTACATAATGTACAACTCATAACTCAAGTCTGACGTATTACTCATGAAGCATTTCAGATATAAATCTACCTTACCACAAACTGGAGCCTAACCAAGAATATTCTATATTTTTATGAATTTCACCACAACATCAAACACCTCCATTGAAATTAATGAAAGCATATAATTGTGATCCACCGGGATTCGAACAAGATGCGCATACACACACTCATATAATGTATATAAACATACATGCATGCTGTTATACAATAATTCTTGTTGAGATCCATACAGATATTCACTGATGTTTGTTATTACTATGTTTGTTATTACTATGATGTTAGCCTACTAGTACGCATCTCATCACTGATACTCTTGATACCTGTAACTGTCACCTCCGCTCTTCACTAGATATCCAATCTTGCAGTTTAGCCCCACACATCGTTCGATTCTGTCGATATCATGCACTTTGACAAGTCACGTTTCTGAAGCATTTAATTTCGCTTTTGTTTTCATATAGCCATTCTTTCTAAATATTTCACAAGTGTTTTAGCCATAATAATTCAGTATAAAGGAAGTTTCCCCATTACTCTAATGCGCCCTCATTATTGGGAAGTTTCCCTAACTTTGCGAACACTGCAGATAAGCCAAGCACAGGCACACATCAGTCATCAATGAGTATCTAATATTGAGAAACGACCAAGGTGTTTTGGTTTTAGGCGCCAAGACCTAAGAGCAACAAAATCCCTAATACGAGCACTGAACTATGTGATAACTTGACCGTGTGACGTCACCCTTTCCTCTCCTTTTTCATAATCTCTTTTACTACTAGATGACAGAGTATTAGGTGTTGTAGAGAAGTATTAGGGAGAGGTTATGGGAGGGATCGGAGCAATGAAGGTCTGGAAGAGGGAAATATGGGAGAGAAGAGGAGTGGTAGTGCTTAAGAGTAAAATAGAGAGATGACGTGCTTGAGAGAGGAAGTGCAAATATGGGAAGGTCAGGAGGGTAAGTGATGAAGAGAAGGGAAGCAGGACATTGTTAGAAAAGGGAACGAAGGAAAGTGGCTCTCGGATACATTGAAAACCTGTAACTGTTACTTTATGCGATAGATCTGCCAAACGACTCCATTGTAAAAATAAATTATGCAGAAAGGAAAGTACTATGACATGACACTACTTTAAAATGCACGATTATTCAATAAATGCATGAATTTGGAGATCACACCAATACTACAGATTCCTGAAGCACCAACCTTGTTCTATAATCTCAGGGTGTAAACCTCTCCACCCGCAGCCTTGTGGGGGAAATGACCTCACTGAGGTATATCATTCTTGGCATCTTGGGTCGATTCGCCTGAGGAGAGAACAATATGATATTAGACTGTGAAAAGCAAAATCACAAAAACTAAGGATTATAAATGGAAATCTGAGTTAAAACCAAAATATGCACGGTAGAATAATATATTAAGCACAATATACTATCAATATGAAATAAAGTACTTTAACCCTAACGTTTTTAAACTCAAGTAAAAAATGAAATCGGTGCGGCTTTGAAATTAATTATTATGGATATTCAGAGTAGCCAAGGTACACATAATAACATGAATATTTAAGTTTGAATATGCAGTGTGCAATATTACAGCCAATATCGGTTGTGTTTAAATTAATCGACCACACCAAATAGCTAATATTCAGTGTAATAACGGATGGCCATGGTTATATGTATTTGACCATACCTAAATAATAACTTGAACCTGTCCGGATTCTTCAGCCAAAGTTAAATCACAGCAATATATTATGTTATCTGTTAAACATATATTTTAGCAATTCATTAGAATTAGACAGTTGCTTACATAAGTTCTGTTCCTCGTTATGATCTTATGTATGAAAGTAAAAGTACAGTAGTATGAATGATTCGTAACTGTGGTTTCTATTAATTATCAATTGAACAACCAGATTAGTTAACCAGCATTATACATTACACGCGTAATTCAATTGTGCACATTTTAGTATTATCACGGAGAGGAACAGAACTTATGTGGGGAACTCTACATTATACAAAAGTATAATATTTGAAATTACCCTTATTGTATATATACCGGTATATATATATATATATATATATATATATATATATATATATATATATATATATTATATATATATTTAATTTATATGAAGCACATTTATCTAAATTAATCATAATTATTATTAGCATAACTATTAGTATAGCCTACGTTTGTATTCACTTTCATATCAGTTCTTTATATATACTCTTTCGATTTCCTCCATTGACACGATAACATTGTTTTTTTTATAAATTATACCAACCAGACAGAAATCTGTTCCAACTCATTGGAGTCGTCCGCGGGAGAGAGAGGACTCCAGTGAGGCGAAATTGTTATGTGATTACAATAAAACTAATTTCTGCCATGTATGTATTATATCACAAAAATGTGAATCAAAATGTATTCTTATATTCAGTAACTCCTCTTCCCATTGTGTGGTAACGTTTAAAGACTGGAGGGAATTAGTATTTACCTATTATCCAACAATCTAAAAACACGGCCCCCGTTAGTGGGGACTCGGGGAGGGCTATGAAGATCAGGGAAACTGCGGGGTAAAAGACGAAAATAAGGGGTACTATTAGTCTAACTTAACAACCTTACCTAACCTATCCTAGTATTATGGGTGGGGGCTGCCTTCCCCACACCCTCGCTGGTTTTGTATTAAAATAATAAAAGATTGACGGTCGCCGAAAACAAAAGTCTATGAAGTCTAAGGTATTTACTCCACAATTTTCAGCTTTGGCTGTAAATAATGGGAGGTAAATATTAACTTTTTCACAGTAATTATAATTCCATTTGCGCCGCTACTGACATATATAGGAATTAATTATGGTATATGACAAACTTATAGAAGCCATAGAAATTGATGTGTGCTGTGAAACCGAAACTAGAATTAAACCAAGGAAAGTACTGCATTGACAACCTTGTTACGAAAATTAATTTGGATTTTTTTTATTTTAATACCACGAATTTTCCGAGTGTTTTTTATAAACAAAATAGGTCATTTGCATCAATATATAGTGTTTGTAATTAATTAGAAATCTCGGGAAAACCTATTTTCCCCATTAGGCCTATCGATCGATGTTGAGACACACCCCCCAATAGTGATTTGAAAAGACATTAGCCTAACCAAACAACCTTACCTAACCTAACCTAGTATTATGGGTGGGGGCTGCTGCCCCCACACCCCCACTGGTTGAGTGCTAATTCCTTAATAAAAAAATAAAAAAAATTGGCTGTCGATTATACGAAGGTGAAAGAAAATTCGATGAAGTCTATGGTGTTTACTCTGCAATTTTCAGCTTGACTGTACATTGATAACGGGAAAGTACCGTATTGACAACCTTGTTACAAAAATTAAATTTTAGAACCATACTTTTATATTAGGTCTTTCCGAGGGTTTAACACATTTTCAAATGATCTTTAGAGCTACCGATGACTGAAAGTACCGTATTGATAACCTTGTTACGAAAAAGACATTTTAGTACCATACTTTTTTATTAGGTTTTGCCGAGGGTTAAAACAAATTTTCTTATGATCTTTAGAGTATATAGATTCATTATTTATCTTCAAATATATCAACAAAATTTGTGGTATTAAAATAACATTAAACCGGTTAATGTCTCTCTGAAACAATGTAAAATCTGTGTCACATCTACATTGATAGACTTTTGTCAGAGGGGGCGGAATGCCCTTATAATCCATTTCCGCATATTGCCACCTATACCACATCACTTACCTCGTCGTATCATCCTATTAAATACAATAATATATTTTTTAGCTCGTATAGGTGCAATTATAGAAATTTACCCATCATAGAATAAGAGAGCGATCGTGTTTTAGGAGGAGCTCAAAATTAAAAACAAAGTGTTGTTGATTGACGGCAAGCTGAGGGTCGAGCTGCCCGACTGAGGAGTACTCTGAAAATGTCAACTTTAACCAATTACAAAAGTAGCACTTATCCGCGCACCTGCAAGGTCCCTGGAGTAAGGCAAGAGAAAGAAAATCCATAAGGCAGGAGGTGCCGTTGAAATGGCTTATCCCTCAATACCTTCACCTGACCTGAGCAGCGTCATACAATACTTAACACCACATAAAACGAATATGAGAAACTCAAATACCTCGGCTACCTAAGTTAAAATTTAGAAAAGGCAAATGATCGTAGTTTGTGCCGTATCGTTTATATAAAGTGGCGCTAGGCTCCCCGCCAATTACCGCTCTATTTCCTAATATACTGGTTAAACATTATCAACTGTGTCACTTACCGTTACTAACAAAACAATTGTATACAACCGAGAACACGGTTAACGGATCATCACGACACAAAAGTTGAGCAAACACTGAAGGTAACTATAAGACGTATGAAATCCCCCTTCCTCCCCCCCCCCCCCACCCCACCCCCGCGCCTTTTCAACCTTCCAAGCACCGGACTGAAACCTGTGAACCAAACCAGTGAACCATTTTGGCACCAGAGTGAACCAAATTGTTAACATGTTATACTACATGTGGCATGTCCTGCCACGGACATTAGTTCCAGGGCAGTAATTCCCTTTCCAATGTTCCCTTACCCACTCTAAACCACTGTTTGGACACTTGATCCTCAGTGTTTTGGAGGACAAGCAACCTAGAAGGGTCACTAGATCTGTTGTTGCTTGATTTCCTTTGTACTCCTTTGTACTCCTTTGTACACAAAATATGTAATAACATCTTGGGGAACAAACACACATTACCTTCTGCGATGTATACACATTATATAATAATGGATAATATTCAAGGACACTAGTGCGACGTTATGAGAAACAATTTATTAGGGAAAATAGGCACCAATAGATTCGCCATATTTTTCTCCATATAGTCCGCATGGAGGATTTTCGTTATCAACAAATTGAAAAATACCCACTTCACAGACAAATACACCAAAGATCTAAGTCAAAGCGGGGGTGTGGGGGCGGCAGCCCCCTCTATAATACTAGGATAGGTTAGGTAAGGTTGTTAGGTTAGGCTAATGTCCTTTCAAAGGGGTATAGGATAGTAAACACTAGGATAGCCCATACCCGGTCAGAGGTAAGAAGAAGAAGAGTCCTGCAGTAGTCTCCTTGAATGCTACCTAATAATGTACTCAGCTTCCCAGAAAACATGCGTAGGATAAAGTAAAATCGTGATTATTAATAGCGTCGCACCCATTTGACTTATCAGAGTCAAATGTAACCATACAATGTTTTAGAATGTCTCTAGTCTTTATGATTCATAATTTGTATCTGATAGTTCAGTGATTTAAAATGGTGTATAAGTCTTCACTATCAATCTGAAAGTTACACCTACTGTATAGTTTAACAATAATGTATTTTACAGTGTCAATTCATGAACAGTTCGGTAAATAAATCAATTAGCATTTGTTGTTTGAAATGTTCCAAATTAGATTTGCTATATAGAGAATCTAACAGTAGTTTCCTCACACACTAGCATTAGTAGTAGTGTACTATCAACGGAAACAGTTCGTTCCCCAACCAGCCACTGACTGAATCCGAAACACCTGGGGGTCGACAAACGAAGCATCTTAAGAAGTGCCATTTACACCCAATAAATGTTTCCCTTTTCGACCCTCAGGTGATTCGGATTCACACAATGGCAGGTTGCGCGAACGAACATTTGTCGTTGATAGTAACAGTAGTGCTAGCAGAAAAATAAATAAAACAAAAAAATAACGAGCTTCATCGTGGATTGGTTTGGTCCCACGAATGAATAAGAACTCTCCCCGCGACAATAAGTTGTGAGCTATTGGAAAGATGACACGACAGATCATAGCAAATATTTAGTATGCAGGCATTAATGGATGTGGCCAATTTTAGAAACAATAAGAAGCACTGTCATAGGAACAGGGAACACCAGTATGATTTATTACACCATGCGGAGTTACAAGAAAAAAGGATTAGGGCTGCTCTCTCTTTCTCTCTCTCTCTCTCTCTCTTCTAATATCTCACTTAACCCATTGTACTACCACAGATCCTTCTTAAGCTGGACACAATCGTCTAAATAACCAAGAAAATAATTAAAAAGACGTCGCTGGTACAGAAGGGGTTAATCAATTAGTACTATGGGGCGTTTGGTCCATTAATGATAATGTGATTTGGTCACTAAACGAAGGTCGATTTAAGTGAATGTAGACAATAATAATTGATACCAAATGTATTGTAAAACATATACACAATTTATAGTGTGCCATGTTAATTTCTAAAAATATATATACTGTATATATTTCGCCTATATTGCTGTTCTTACTATTTACATAATATATAGTTGTAACATCACACAAAATTATGGATGCAACTTCTGGTCTACATTGGACTGAGAAAAATATCAGTATCAGCCAATATCCTCTGTGTGGTTATAAATTCTGCCACAGTGCTTCTTGTCTCACGGATTGTTGTGGTTCTCTTTTACGTCCAATTTACAGTATGACGCATGCCAATATATCTGTATCCAGTTTCATCTTGGTTTATCGTTTTGCAATTATGCTTTATCAAGACACATTCAAAGCCGAGATTGATAGGTATATCTATATTTTATTGATTTTACCACAACACCAAACACCTCCAATTAAATTAATGAAAGCATGTGATCCACCGGGATTCCAACCTGGGTTATCACACACAAATTTTTAAACACTCTAGCCATTACACCACCACGACGGTTAAAAAATATAAAATTCCATATTGGCTAGGCCTATAAATGAGGGGTTAATCACTTCTTATTGTCTGTCACAAGACATATTATACACAATTATTACTATACTAAATTTACTACACTATAGTTAAGCCAGAAATCCTGACTCCTAACCTCTTATAACTCAAAAGGTACTTGAGTATCGACCTGACATTTCAAACTATTGGAGAAATGTCCATCAGGAAAGCTTATGGTCAAAATATCATATCTGGCGTAGGGATGTGGCGACCCCACCGCCCGCCACTTTGGTGGTGCAATCAGCCTCTGGAGCAGTGGACCACTGGTTCCTATTTCCAGAAAATTCCTGTGCTTGGTATGCTTCCAGCCAGGGCCCCACTGGGGTAAATAAAATAGCAAAACAGTGGTGGAACTGCCATCCGGGTGAGGGACTGCTCTGGGTCTGCTCCTTCAGTGTTCATGGTTATAATCCACTTAGTGGAAATGGCACTGTGGAGTGGGTCAGTCAGGGCATGTCTGGGAGCCTGGAGGCAGTTTCTGCCATGGCCATCCCTTTTGGGGCGCTTCCTCTGGAAGCGAGGCGTCAGATTTGATGACGATGATGATGATCATATCTAATCATCGTAATTATACTATGTTCTAAATAAATACATATTTTTCACCAACCAGCATTTTGGTATTTAAAACAATTGCCATTGATAAAAGTAAGGAATTCGTGTTATTACCTATTGGAGTACTGTAGTACGTGTATCATTATCTTTCGTGGAAATTTAAGTAGTATAGCAATCAAATGTTTACTAGCGATGGCCGTGCTAACAGGTTTTCACTCTTATGAATATGTCTGAGTCGTGAACGATTATGGGCAAAATATCCATCTTGTGTCAGGATGCCTGAAATATACATGTCCTGGACAAATTCAATCAGCTGACTCACATTTTACCATAACCTGATTGTTACCAGGACACAAAAAGTGTTGCTGAGAATAGTGGCAGAGAGAGGAAGATGGTAGAAGAGAGAGAGGAATGACACCATAGAAAGAATAGTGCGAATGTGAGTGTTCAGAATAGGTAAAAGTAGTTTAAGAAATATGAAGAATCCATCCAGTAAAGAGGCGGGACATTGCTCTCGGGTATAAGGTGAAGGTGCCGTAGAGAGTTACAACAAGAGTCATGGGATAGCACCATTAAAAGAAAAGGGATTGACGACAGTACAGCGCATAAGTTTATCCTAAGCACTTTGCAATTGTAATTCAGGATCAGGAACTATCTACAGTATAGGCTTGTTTATAAAATTCCCAAATGTATTAACTTCAGTGAAGCATGACAAATGTTTACAACATACAGAATAATGCGAGGAGAACAGTATGATTTTTTGACATTCCATTTTCCAAGCTGAAATATGGTGCCAACCTGGGTTGTCGGTGCCATTGATGAGAATCAATAATCCAAGCTCGGGATATGTACCGGTATTTATACTTTAATGTGTCCACTTATTCACAAAAAGCACCTGATCAAATTCATTTTTTTGGATTGCATCAGTATTTATTAGGTATCTCAATTCCATTTTCTACTTGCATTTATATTCACTGATCCTTATTAACTAAATACCTATACACTTTCATATATTACGATATAACAAATGCTTAGATATTACGAGATAAATAAGTTTACTATGCATTGTACAGAGGAAAGGCAAAAATGGTCGACATATGGGATTTGAACCCAAAACTTGTAAAAGCATATCAAAAAAGCTGTTGTGACACTTGGGGAGTGTGAATACATCTTACATTTGTGAAAGGCTGTGTGTCAATATTGCTGTGAGAGATTGTGCGAAAGGGAAATGTGAAAACCTACATAATTCTTTCTTAGTACAATTAGACCTATTGATAGACGGACAGAGAGAGAGAGAGTACGATTCTTTTGTTAATTCTTGCTATCATTAGAAGATTTTATGTAGTTTAGGACGGAACCGTGAGTGTGGAAAGTGTAATTGTGATGTTATTTATCCCATTGATTCCTAAAGGACTTTTCTGAGCTTACTAGTATTAACTAATGTTAGCTAAAATTATATTCAAATTATACACCATCGTACTGTTAAGATTAAGTACAGTGAAGGGATGAATTATTTTGAGGTAGCAAGATGCTACTTTATGTATCATAGAAGGTCGAAGCTATATATGTAACCCTGTATTCCCTCATTACCTCTATGTAACCCTATATTATCTCTATGTAACCCTATATTACCTCTATGTAATCCTATATTATCTCTATGTAACCCTATATTACCTCTATGTAATCCTATATTATCTCATTTCCTCTATGGAACCCTATATTACCTCTATGTAACCCTATATTACCTCATTACATCTATGTAACCTTATATTACCTCTATGCAACCCTATATTCCGTCATTACCTTTATGTAACCCTATATTACCTCTATGTAATCCTATATTCCCTCATTACCTCTATGTAACCTTATATTACCTCAATGTAACCCTATATTACCTCTATATAACCTTATATTACCTCAATGTAGCCCTAAATTATCTCTATGTAGCCCCATATTACTTCTATGTAACCCTATATTACCTCTATGTAACCCTATATTCCCTCAGTACACTCCTCTCTGGCCATTCTTCACCTTGCGTATTTTGGCACATTGACTTTGGTTCACGGCTCTTGTAACCAGTTTCTCTTCCTCCCTCACTACTCTACTGCATTTCATTAACTTTTGCTGTTTTCATTTATATTGTCCCTCTGGTCAACAGGCCCTGTGGTTGTTGTAGTGTAGCGTGCACGCCAATGGCTCACCCAGTATATAACAAGCATAATAATAAATAATGTTCAGGTTACTTATATAGCACCGTTTCTCTCTAGCCCTCGCTCCGAGATTAAATATGGCTCATATAGACAAATATACATATGTAGAACAAATACGACAACACAAATAATGAGGCAATGCAATTCAAGTTTAAACGTTGGAATATAATTCTGTAAATAGTTGAATGTAGAATGTATTGTAGACAAAACACGCTGCAGAAAATAGAAAACAAATATAAAGAATCAGCGTACCATTCAAATATGGAAGAAACATTCTGAAGGGAATGGAGTTTTGGCAGTCTTCAGAAGACAATTGAAATATTGAGATTTTATTCCTGACATAAAACAAAGCGAGGACATGAGTGATGCCAAGTGAGGAGAGTGGTAGATAGAGGAGAGAGAATGGTGGAGAGAGGAGAGAGTAAAGGATAGAACAAATTAAATGGGAGAGGAACAGGATATACAAGATAAAAGACAGAATACCTGCGAATACAAAGTAAAGTAACTGCCAACTATTGTAACAATATTATTAATAAGAGAGAGAGAGAGAGAGAGAGAGAGAGAGAGAGAGAGAGAGAGAGAGATAATACAGATTGTATATATGAATGGAAGCGCTTTAATACACATACCCTGTATACCCACACCCATCACCGATTTGCCTAGTTTGTGAACGACATAAGTTATATCATAAGTAATCAAACAACAAGGTCGAACGTAAATTAATATTTCCTTTCTAACTTAACCGCAAGGAATAAACCTTTTACACTTATATTCTCGGTATAACATGTTCTAGGTTGTATTGAGTATTGTTCACATGTGTTGGGAGGTTCCTCTCACACCGCTCTCCTAGACAAAGTTGAAAGGAAGGCCTTTCGTATCATTAACTCCCGTCCACTCACCAACTCTCTGCAATCTCTCTCTCTCCGCCGCAATGTTGCATCTCTCTCGCTATGCTATCGCTACTATAATAATCAGTGTTCCTCAGAGCTATCCCAGTGCATACCACCTCCTTTACGTAGGGCACGTGGTACCCGTCTTGCAACTCAATCCCACCCCTACTATGTGCAACTCTCCAACCCAAGAGTGAAACGTTACTCTCAAAATCTCTTCTACTCAACAGCTGAGCTCTGGAACTCTCTCCCAGAATCAGTCTTTCCCTCTTCTTATGACTTAAATTGCTTCAAACTCCGTGTCCAGGCATTTTGGCTCGAACGTCCCTTGATTTTGGCCCTGTCACTCTTTCAACTATGGGGGAGGCACTCGCTATAGGCAGTTATGCCTTTTGCCTCCCTCAATCACATAGAAAAACAAAAAAATACAAAGGTGCAGCTCTTTTTGTTATGCGTCGTGCCAATGCGATGGACTTCACTTTGTGCAATAAATTACATACATATAAATAATACATACTAGTATGACACATAATTATAATAGAAATAGAGAGGAAATTTGGTACTATAACCTACACATGATACACACTGTATTTATCAAAGGTTATGTAGTACGGTACTTATATTGTAAAGTTTCCTCAAAAAACACATTCAAACACGGATAACATTATAATACGTGACGATATATGTGTATATATATATATATATATATATATATATATATATATATATATATATATATATATATATATATATATATATATATATATATATATATATATATACGGCATACTGTATGTTATAAGCCAATGTTAGCTAAAAAAAAAAAAAAAAAAATTCAATGTGAGTGAGGGAGATAATAGGCAGAACGGCCTGTAGCGAGTGACCCCCAGAGTTGAAAGAGTGACAGGTCCAACATCAAGGGACGTTCGAGCCAAAATGCCTGGAAGCATGGAGTTTGAAGCAATTTGAGTCATAGGAAGAGGGAAAGACTGATTCTGGGAGAGAATTCCAGAGCTCAGCTGTAGAATAGAAGAAAGACTGAGAATAACGTTTCACTCTTGGGTTGGACAGTTGCACAGAGTAGGGGTGGTATTGTGCTGCAAGACGGGTACTACGTACCCTACGTAGAGGTGGTATACACTGGGAGAGCTCTGAGGAACACTGATGATTGTAGTAGCGATTGAATAGTGAAAGATGCAACATTGCGGCGAAGAGAAAGAGATTACAGAGAGTTGGTGAGTGGACAGGAGTTAATGATACGAAAGGCTTTCCTTTCTACTTTGTCTAGGAGTGTGTGTGTTACTCAGTTACTTGTTCGTCAAGGGGAATCCACGCAATGCGAGCTAAGCTCATTATTATCGCGCCTCCTTAACTGGGAATGTATTGCGTGAAATGCATGTTGTGTTTTATGTACTGTTGGAATGGCTGTGGATGTGTGCGTAGTCTGTATTTAGCCAATTGGCGACATTGGAAACGAAGGCTTAGGGTGGATCTGTATGGTACCATTCTCACTATAGACGGTACCGTCTCGCCCGAAGGCTTAGGTAGCCATCAGCTTAGGTGAACCATATGATACCCATCTCGCCTTGTACCATTTTTGCCAACCCCAGAAGGGACGTCACAACGTCGTCCACTTATTCCAGGTACCTATTTACAGCTAGGTGAACTGAGGCTAACACATGAAAGGAGACAAGCCCAATTTGTCTCTGCCCGGTCTGGGATTGAACCCCCGACCCCTCGTGTGTGAGACGAGAGCTCTACCTACTAGGCTACGGGCTGTGTGTGTGTGTGTGTGTGTGTGTGTGTGCAACCTATACAGTGTTCAGGCTATATATTGTACACCACTGGCGTACAATCTTGCATAGAATATAGTAAATTTTGCAAAATTTACTTCGTTCATGAAAGTCAAACGGTAAATTTAAACTGGCTTTATTAATCAGTTGGATAAATATTACTTGCTCGCTCTCTCTGGTTCTCGCTCTCTCTGGCTCTCGCTCTGTCTCTGGCTCTCGCTCTGTCTCTGGCTCTCTCTCTCTGGCTCTCTCTCTCTCTCTCTCTCTCTCTCTCTCTCTCTCTCTCTCTCTCTCTCTCTCTCTCTCTCATTTATCTTAACAGTGGGGTGTATGGTGATGATATTCATAAATTGCCTATCGGAGAAAAACGTTATCATTATTTAAGAAACTTTAAATAATTGGCTATACCATTAATGGCAAAGACATGTAAGACCAATGTTAAGGGTTAGATGTCAAGTAAGTTATTTATTTACTTTTTTATATATACATTTCCTTTTTATTACAACCCAAGAGTGAAACGATATTCTCAATCTTTCTTCTATTCAACAGCTGAGCTCTGGAACTCTCTCCCAAATTCAGTTATTCCTTCATCCTATGACTTAAATTGCTTCAAACTCCGTGTTTCCAGGCATTTTGGGTCGAACGTTCCTTGATTTCGGCCTTGTAACTTTCAACTCTGGGGGAGGCACTCGTCACAGGCAGTTCTGCATTGTGTCTCCCTCATTCATATAGAAAAAAACATGATTAGTAACGCTGTGGTGGAGAATTCAAGGGAAGAGAAAAATGTGAGAATAATACAAAGATAGTGAAGGAATTGAAGAGACAATAATGGAAGAAAAAGGCAAAGTACGAGCAATAAGTAGTAATATGATATACTGTATGTAGACATTAATAGGAGGAAAACAAGTGAACAGAGAAACATACGAAAAAGGAAAGAATTATAGGGGTTGAGAGAGAGAGAGAGAGAGAGAGAGAGAGAGAGAGAGAGAGAGAGAGAGAGAGAGAGAGAGAGGGGGGGGGGGGGAGGGGATAGCATATATGAGCACAATATAACCCACTCCCTCTCATACAAGCAACACACGCGCACCCTGTCAAAATTAAGAAACTGGTAACACGTACACGCACTAAATTTCTTTCTTTCACAACACTGCAATAATTTCCTCCCCGGGACAGTGACGGGGAGAGGGGGAAGAATATAGCAAAGGAGGAGGAAAGAATAAGAGAAGATAAGAGGAGGAAAGAGCAAGAGAAGATATAAGGAGGAAAGAGCAAGAGAAGATATAAGGAGGAAAGAATAAGAGAAGATAAGAGGAGGAAAGAGCAAGAGAAGATATAAGGAGGAAAGAGAGAAGATAGAGGAGAGCAAGAGATAAGAGGAGGAAAGAGCAAGAGAAGATATAAGGAGGAAAGAATAAGAGAAGATAAGAGGAGGAAAGAGCAAGAGAAGATATAAGGAGGAAAGAGCAAGAGAAGATATAAGGAGGAAAGAAAGAGAAGATATAAGGAAAGAGCAAGAGAAGATATAAGGAGGAAAGAAAGAGGAAAAGCAAGAGAATATAAGGAGGAAAGAGCAAGAGAAGATAGGAGGAGAGAGAGAAGATATAAGGAGGAAAGAGCAAGAAGAAAGGAAAAGCAAGATATATAAGGAGGAAAGCAAGAGAAGATAGGAGGAGGAAAGAGCAAGAGAATAAGAGAAAGAGCAGAGAAGAATAGGAGGAAAGAGCAAGAGAAGATATAAGGAGGAAAGAGCAAGAGAAGATAGGAGGAGGAAAGAGCAAGAGAAGATATAAGGAGGAAAGAGCAAGAGAAGATAGGAGGAGGAAAGAGCAAGAGAAGATATAAGGAGGAAAGAGCAAGAGAAGATAGGAGGAGGAAAGAGCAAGAGAAGATATAAGGAAAAGCAAGAGAAGATAGGAGGAGGAAAGAGAAGATAAAGAGAGCAAAGAGATAGGAGGAGGAAAGAGTAAGATAATATAAATATAAGAGGAGGGGAAATGAAATAAGAAAGGAAAAGAAAAAGAGGAGGGGGGGGGGGGGGGGGGGGGGGGTGAAGATGGGGATTGAAGTGGGGGGAGGGAGGGGAAGGGGGAAGAGAAGGAAAGAGGGGGGAGGAAGGAAACATTAAATATAATATTAATATATATATAATTATATATATATATAATATAATATAATATATATATATATATATATATATATGTATATATTATATACAGGGTGTCCAAAAGTAGGCGTGCTAAACTTCGGGATTAGTTTATATAAATATATCTAAGCATGAAAATATTCTATGAGAAAATATTCAATTCTCAATGGTTACAGTACAGAGCTATTGCATGTTGATAATGGTATGTTCCCAGGTTTTTCCTTATGAGACATGCCCAGCTGTCAAAGGGCTTATCCCAACCTCTCCTAAATGTAGGCCTATTTATTTGATCATGTTTTAATAAAGATATTATAATTGTGTAGGTTACAATATGATTAGAGACATTCTTGCTTACAATGGACTTGTTGGAAAACATTTGACATGAAAGGGACCATTACAATGGAACAGGGGTGAACACTATATATAATTCAATAACTCTTTAACGGTTGAGATTTCAAATGGTTGCTATAGAAAATGTTGAGCTTAAACTCATCTATTTAATCCAATACTGAAGTTTGGCATGCATATTTTAGGACACCCTATATACAGTATAATTATATAATTAGTTTGTCTGTTGATGGTTGTATTCATTTGATTGTCTTTGTAATTACTTTTAGTTGCTCGCAATCCATATAAAAACACATACTCTCTCCTAATGTTCTATTTATTCGTCCTGAATGTCCCACATCCTCCTATTTTCAGAACTATGTAAATTACTATTATGTAGCAAGGTTAATTTAGTCATTACTCCTTATCAATTGAACAAAGGGTCTGGATAATGATTCTTGTGTTACAATCTGAGTTTGGGAATTCTCTAGATCCCAATTGATTAGTCTGCCAAGAGTAAAAGATCTGGGTGTTGTAGTATCTAGTGACTTAAATGCAAGTTTCCACAGCTCGAAAGCGATCAAAATGGCAAATAAAGTAGCTGGACCAATTGGAAGATCATTCTAACTCAAATCCGAAACATAAATGGATAAATATATATACAAAACAAATAGAGACCAAATTAAATAATTAATTTTGGCAACAGTTGTCTGAAGTTTCCCCGCCTCACCTAATTCTGGTGATTGTAACAGCCTTGGCCCCACCAGTAGCAGATTGTCATCTACCAAGTAGCAAAACTTGTCCACCATCTCCAGCAGCTCATTGCCAAAGTTAGCACTCTCGAGCAGGTCATTGAAAACCGGCTCACCTTTACATACTGTGAATATATATATTTCGTCTTCGGACTTCTTCCTCTGTAGAGGGCCCTATATTCTAATCCAGCGCTTCTTCCTCTGGTGTATCCGGCAGCAGCCGACACTACACTGAATCGAGTTCTCGTCCACCCCTTTTCTGCATACTGTGCATGGGTATACACCACTTTTTTTTTACCTTTCCAAGGCCCAATCTACTGTGTAAAACCTTGGTTTTATCTATATGAACTCTTCATCCTTTACTTGTAAAGCCCTCTCTCAATCCTCTAAACTAGGTCTTAGCATCCTGCAATATCACTATCTGCGATATGAACTAGGTCTTCCGCATTCAGCAGTTCACAAGCGAGCCCAGCTCTGAAATCTCCAGATAAGGCCTCCATAACAAAGAGGAGAAGGCTTAACACAGAGCCTTGGGAGACTCCAATGCAAACTGTAAACCCTCACTTAGTACACCTTTCACCCTCAATGTCATTCGTGAGTCCTCGTACATCTTCATTGTAACACACACCAGCCACTCGTCTAAGCCAAGTTTTCTCATAGCCCAATGCACAACATCTCTGGGCACCCTATCAAAGGTCTTCCCCAGGTCTACAAGCACAAGGTACAGATCCCTATCTTTAAGTAAGCATCTTTCCTGCAGTTACCCGACTATAAAGATAGCATCAATTGTACCTGGTGTGAAACCGAACTTCATATCATCGATAGAGATGTGTTCCCTGATCATAACTTTAAAAACTCTCTCACAGACCTTCATGACTTGGTCAATCATTTATAGGCCCCTCTAGTTTCCAATATCAAGTGAGCCCCATATACCCTTATATATGTGTATTATTACAATTTTTTTTTTACCATTCATCTAGAACTATCTCCTCTCTAATGATGGAGTAAATTAGCTCAGTGATCAATCTCACTCCTATGTCATTTGAGGCTTTTATTATAGCTCTATGAAAAGTTTTTTTTTTTTTTTTTTTTTTTTTTCGTTATTAATCTGCTCTCTATTTCACTCAAACTCCACGTTGAGTAAACATTCGTAGTGTACCTTCCAAGCATCTTTGATTTAATTGTAAGAGCATTAACAATCGTCCCCTTATGACTCATGACATATTTTTCTCCTACAACATCTCTACTGTCATCCTTAACTTGCCTAGCTAAGTTGAAAACTCATTGAACATTTCTGCATTACACCCTTGCTCTGTGACCAAGTCCTGTATATTTTTTCTTTACCGTTTACAAATACTTTTTTGCAATTCGTTTTTCCGCCAGATATTCCTCTACCCTTGGTTTGAAACATCATCTTTCTTCCTATACTGCTTATATATTCAATCTCGTCATTCCATCACCAGATAATCTTATGCCTGAGGGGACCCTTAGTTTTGCTACACACTTTCTTAGTGGCAGTATGAAGGCTACGTTCAAGGAGGTTCCGTTGCCTATTTACATAATTTGGCATGAAATATTACATTTACCACTCATAAGCACGCTTACTAAAACCTACAAGCAAGATCAATTACCACCCCACATTTTGTTAGCAGGCCTGGAATACTATGAATATCTGAACTATATTACCAACACTGGATAAATGGAATATAATTAGCATAAAATTATAATTTTATTTGCTGTGCTTGGCCAGTCTCTCATTCAGTCTTCCTTCCATGGTTTGTTTCCATACATCATACCTTCCTGTCTCTCTCCTCCTCCCTCCTTCGTTTACTGTCAAGGACTTATTGGAAACAATGAATTGTTCTTGACCTTGAGTCCAATATATCCCCCCTAGGTGAAGTTGCATGCCATTAGTCTCTTTTTCATAATGTGGATAACAAATATTGACCATAGTTGGGTGGGTAGACATAGTTAGAAATATGGGGCTATTCCTCTCTCTCCGCCCTCCTCTCTCTTACTTATGCCTAATATCCTAATCTCTTCTAAAGATGTACTTTCTACCCTCTCTGGGCTTAACACTAATAAGGCATACGGTCCGGACGGTGTTCCTCCTGTTGTTCTCAAAATCTGTGCTTCCGTGCTGACTCCCTGCCTAGGCAAACTCTTTCGTCTCTGTCTATCCTCTAACGTCTTCCCTTCATGCTGGAAGTTTGCTCACATTCAACCTGTCCCAAAAAAGGGTGACCGCTCTCAACCCTCCAACTATCGTCCAATTGCGCTCATCTCTTGTCTTTCTAAAGATTTTGAAACTATTCTTGCTTCGAAATTTCTTAAGCATTTCTCTTCTCATAATCTGCTCTCAGATCGCCAGTATGGCTTCCTTAAGGATCGCTCTACTGGTGATCTTCTTTCATATCTTACTAACTCTTGGTCACCCTCCTTTCGGGACTTCGGTGAGACTTTTTCTATTGCACTAGACATATCGAAAGCCTTCGATAGAGTCTGGCATAAATCTTTAATTTCTAAACTACCCTCCTTCAGTTTCTATCCCTCCATCTGTGCCTTTGTCTCTAATTTCCTTTCCGGCCGTTCCATAGCCGCGGTTTGTGGACGGCCATTGTTCACTTCCTCACCCTATAAACTCCGGTGTTCCTCAGGGCTCTGTCCTATCTCCTATTCTCTTTCTAATTTTTATAAATGATCTCCTTAACTGTACCTTAATTCCCATCCATTCATACGCAGACGACTCAACCTTACACTACTCCATTAGTTTTTCAGAACGCCCCAGCCAGCAATTCCTCAACGACAAACGTAATGAAGCCATAGAACTCTTAAATTCTGATCTAAATACTATTTCCAATTGGGGCAGAGAAAACCTTGTTAACTTTAATGCTTCCAAAAACCAATTTCTCCATCTATCTACCCGTCAGGATCTCCCAGCGGACTATCCCTTATTCTTCAACAATACAAAAATCAACCCTTCATCTTCTCTCAATATTCTTGGTGTCTCTTTTTCTTCTGCTCTCATTTGGAAGGACCATATTACCAATCTGGCTAAGGCAGCCTCCCAGAAGCTCGGTGTGCTCAACCGCCTTAGGGGGTTCTTTTTCCCTGCACAGCTTCTTGCTCTGTACAGGGGCATAGTGCGCCCTTGTATTGAGTATTGTTCACATGTGTGGGGAGGTTCCTCTCACACTGCTCTCCTAGAAAAAATTGAAAGGAAGGCCTTTCGTATCATTAACTCCCGTCCACTCACCAACTCTCTGCAGTCTCTCTCTCTCCGCCGCAATGTTGCATCTCTCTCGCTATTCTATCGCTACTATAATAATCAGTGTTCCTCAGAGCTATCCCAGTGCATACCACCTCCTTTACGTAGGGCACGTGGTACCCGTCTTGCAACTCAATCCCACCCCTACTCTGTGCAACTCTCCAACCCAAGAGTGAAACGTTTCTCTTAAACTTTCTTCTACTCAACAGCTGAGCTCTGGAACTCTCTCCTAGAATCAGTCTTTCCCTCATCCTATGACTTAAATTGCTTCAAACTCCGTGTGTCCAGGCATTTTGGCTCGAACGTCCCTTGATTTTGGCCCTGTCACTCTTTCAACTATGGGGGAGGCACTCGCTATAGGCAGTAATGCCTTTTGCCTCCCTCAATCACATAGACAAAAAAAAAAAAAAAATGCAAATAAACGCCATAAAACACCACAGAAAACAAAGGTAAACATTATCTGTGTATTAAGCTGACGGTCTTTCAACGTGATCCCCTTCCCCTTGTTACATCTCACTATTGTCTTCACCCAACACTCAATATGATATTAATTTTAAGTTTTAGATAATACCTCGCAGCTTATGGCTTCTCATTACCCCTTTATCTTCTGCAGTCTATTACTATCACCCCTGCGCTAATTACCGCTTTACTATATATCAGACAATGCTCCTCCTATCAGAGTAGTTATATCAAGACTGTAATTTGTTTTCAACCCTCCCTCTCTCTCTTCAGAGACGTACGAGTGATAACACTGGAGTAAACCTGATACTTAAGACGGTATCACACACACTCGTTTTCCCTTAATGTACCTTTTTCGCCAACTATGATTTGGCAAATCATGAGTTACATTTCATATGTTATCTGAGTCTAGTTTCAGATGCCAATGCTTAATATACTATTTTTATTAATTTCACTCCAACACCTAACACCTCCCAAAGAAATTAATGAAAGCAAACATGTGATCCACCGGGATTCGAGCTTGGTTTACCACATACAGATTTTAAACACGCTAACAATTACCCCATCAAGGCAGTTATGTTGTCAAAAATGTTTGCCCATCGATAATTAACGATGGTAGTGAAGGGAGAGATTTAACTCTGATTGAACAATTTGGCTTTCTCTGACAATCATTCCCTACTCACGTTTATACTTATAATCATATACTTTTACAGTCAAAACAATTGACGGTGTTTTGAAAATGATAAATACTGAAAGCAGACACAAACACAGTATATTATAAAACAACACAATAATTGTACTGCAAAAAGGTCAATAAACTGGCAATTGCTAGAAATATTGAGAATGACCAATTACCGTATAGCAAACTTGGGGTGTCAAGCATAATAGCACATAATTATAATAATGGCTGTCGTTTGTTGTGCAATTAATATGGAGCCATTACACGTGGAAATATACCGTAATACCTGTAATTCAGGTCATTACTGTAATTTATAGTTTTACATCAATCATTGGGGGAATTATTCATATTAATATTATATCTATATCTCACCTCAGTAACTCACTTTAGGCACAGACAATATTCACCCACACATAGGTGTTTAGTCTGGTTGAGAGATCCAGTAAATTCACATAGTTAACACATCAAACTTTCCTCAATAGTCAATAATAGTATATACTAATATGTATATGTGTATATGTGTGTGTGTGTGTGTGTGTGTGTGTGTGTGTGTGTGTGTGTGTGTGTGTGTGGAGGGGGGGGGGGATACTTGAACAAATGTTAAATATTTTGGAATGATGTTTCTATTAGAATAATCGTAAATCATATCTACCAACATTTATCTTTTCAAAGTACTTCCCCTCCATGTGATCCCCATAAACAGATCGTGCAGAACATACTTCATAAAATAATCTTTACAATACATAAACACACTATGTTTGAGCGAGTGTTGCGAGATCAGATCGTTCCTCTTCTGTGAATGTTCCTCTTTAGTGACACTACAAATATAATATCCAGATATAATAGACAATATATACTTTAAAACTGGAAAGACATAACTATATGTAGGGTTGTGTTGAGAATGAGCCAATATAGAAAGGGCAGATGATTAAGTAGCTACGTGTGACAACAATGTATGAGGTGAAGGGGTGTAGCTAAATTATATTAGACAAACATGGAAGAGATGACGAATATTGTTGAATCTGAGTAGGCGAGTGATAAAAGGGAAAAAGAGAACGGAGAACTGACACAGAAGAAAACAGGAGACAGATCTACATGGTAAACTAAAGCATATATTTTTACGTGTGGACAGATTTAGGACATATTTACAATGTATAGGCATGTGTGTAAACCATATATAATCAGGCCAGCAGTTGTTAATACTTTGAGCTCACTGACAATACGGTATTCAATTTCTAGTCCAATAAAGGAAGGTCACGGCTACGCATTTTCATCAAAATTAATTAAATTCCACACCATTCCATCCAAACAATATCACTCTTTTTCTTGCACGTCAAAAAATATTAATCAACAACGAAGCTTTTGGTATGAAGCTTTAGTGTTTCAACTCATATGTTTTGATAATCTAAATATTTTAATGACACATCAAGGAAATTACCATTTAATAATAAACAAAATACCTATAAAAACCAACTATAATTATACTTCGCCAAAATCGATGTTGAAGTTACGATGTGAACAAATAACACATAATGTCAGCTCTCCACATCATTCATCATCACATGTACAAAAACATTCTTCACAAACATTAATCACTTCATCATCTACAGTAACTTCTTTGACAATTTTGTATTATATGTGTATGAAGGAGACAAAAGGCAGGCTGCCTGTACGAGTGTCTCCCCCAAAGCCAAAAGAGTGACAGAGCCAAATTCAAAGGACGTTGGAGTCAAAATGCATGGACACACACATTTTAATTGAGGGAGAGAGTTCCAGAGTTCAATTGTTGAGTAGAAGAAAGACATTTGCCAATTCTTGGGTTGGAAAGCAGGACAGAATATGAGTGGGACTGTGTTGAAAAATGGGTGCCTCCCACTCGCCAAAAGGAAGGGGGTATACACTGAGAGAGCTCTGAATAACACTGATTGTTGTAATAGCGATAGCAGAGTGGCGTGTAGAAAGAGATTGTAGGGAACTAGTAAGAGGAAGGAAGTGATGAGGTGAAATGCTTTGGATTTTACTCGTTCGAGAAGTGTGGTATGGGTGGAGCCTCCCCACACATGCGAACAATACTCAATACAGGGGCGCGCTGTGCAAGAAGCTGTGCGGGGGTGAAAAGCCCACAGAGACGGTTGAACACACCTAACGTTTGGGAAGCTGTTTTAGCAAGAGTGGTCTTTCCAAGAAAGGTCGGTTAAAAAAAATACACCTAGAATATTGAGAGAAGACGAAGGATTGATATTTTCTGCCCCAATCATAAATAATTGATAGATCAGAAGATATATCTATGACCTAGTTACGTTTGTTTTGGTGTGATTGAATGCTGGGTTGATGTATACAAACTAGTTGAATAGTGTAAGGTAGAATCGTTAGCGTAGGAGTGGATGGGGCTAGAGGTACAGTTGAGGAGATAACTAATAAATATTCGAAAGATAATTGGAGACAGGACAGAACCCATCCATCACCCTATATAATACGCCATCAAGTCACAAGCATCACCAATACCCAAAATAACCAATAACACCAAATTGGTAATCTACAGTTCACAGTCAATATGAATCACCATCCCTGCCATCACAACCCTTAGATGTCTACACATTGACGTAAACATGAATAATGTGGAACTGAATTCACTATGGAATAGGCAAGGAAAGAGAGAGAATAGTAGATAGAGACAGATAGAGACAGATAGAGAGACAGATAGAGAGAGAGAATGTAAGTGCCTCATAAATTGCCAGTTATTGCTTGTGATACAGTCATGGATATACTAATACAAATAAGGGAGCCAGAAAGTGTGTGGAACAAAACATATGGATAGAACGAGAGGATAAATGCGCATACATTTACAAGAAGAAATATATGAGACTATATACATTGAATAATAACACACACACACACACACACTAATATTTACAATGTCTAGAGCCTTCCTTCGGTGGCCAGTATACTGCAATCCGAAAATAAACAGTAAAGGTGGACCAATAAAACAACCTCGCCAGTTTACCTATCCGGCACACACATAAATCCTTTGTATTGTGATTGTTATTCTCTCCTTTTGTAAAAACTGCAGATACAGAGTTATTTTACTTTTTCGAAATAAGTAAGACTGTAGCAAATAAATGTTTTATATACAAAACGAGTGATAGGAGCAGTTAAAAGCAACTTAATTAGTTTTTCCTGACTGGTTTGCCACAATTGAATACAGTAGCACCACTACAGTATCACATCAGTCAGGTACAGCTCTCATCCTACACCACTCACCCAACGCACCTGTAGTCAAAAATATCACTCAGCCTACCAGGTTCACTAATCGACTAAATGTTTTTAAGCCAAGCCATCACAACACCATTGCATCGCCATGCTTTTAGCGTATCCTCATAACTTCGGTACTTTACTTCCAATATTGTATGAATTATTTTGATATTGCTATTGTTAAGCCGCCCGGACCATCAGTGCCCTGCCGGCTATAGACAAAGAGTCCTGATGCAAATAAAACACACACACACACATACAGTATATATATATATATATATATATATATATATATATATATATATATATATATTGGTAACATAAATGCTCCTACTGAGCACAATAATCAAATGGACTAATCTATGAATATAGATTCCAATGAAGATGCAAGTATAAAGATATATCCAAACATGTTGCGGCAGCGTGGCTGGTTGTAAAAGGTTTAATTGTTGACCTGTGAAATATTGGCCAGAGTGGCTCAATAAAAACAATAAAGAGCCTAGTTTGAAAAAATATCGTAAACTGGTGGAGTGAGATGTGAGGGTTAGATGATTGGGGTATTGTGAGGTAATACCGGTGGTGGTGAGATTGAGGATTGCTGAGAATGGTAAACTAATGTAGGGGGGGGGGGGGGTAAGATAGTCCATTAGTTGGAGTTAGTAGTATGAGGTTGTAGTGGTGGTTTTAACTTGGAGTAAAAGGTAGGTTTTCAAAGTGTTCACGATTACTTTCGGGGAAGGAGAGAACATTAGATCAATCATTACACACAAGTGGTCGTGGGGTGGTATAGTGTGTTGTAGTGGCGGTGTTAACTTGGGGTGGCTGGGTGGTATAGTGTGTTGTAGTGGTGGTGTTAACTTGGGGTGGTAGGATGGTATAGTGTGTTGTAGTGGTGGTGTTAACTTAGGGTGGCAGGGTGGTATAGTGTGTTGGAGTGGTAGGGTGGTATAGTGTGATGAAGTGGTGGTGTTAACTTAGGGTGGTATAGTGTGTTGTAGTGGTGGTGTTAACTTGGTTGGTATAGTGTGTTATAGTGGCGGTGTTAAATTGGGGTGGTAGGGTGGTATAGTGTGTTGTAGTGGTGTTGTTAACTTGGGGTGGTATAGTGTGTTGTAGTGGTGGTTTTAACTTATGGTGGTATAGTGTGTTGTAGTGGTGGTGTTAACTTGGGTGGTATAGTGTGTTGTAGTGTTGGTGTTAACTTGGGTGGCAGGGTGGTGTAGTGGTGGTGTTAACTTGGGTTGGTATAGTGTGTTGTAGTGGTGGTGGTAACTTGGGGTGGTTGCTTGATATGGTATAGTGATGGTGGTGTTAACGTGGAGTAGCGGGGTGACTTGGTTTGGTGTAATAATAATAATAATAAAAATAATAATAATAATAATAATAACAATAATAATTAAAATACAAATAATAAAATAATGATAATACAAATAATGATAATACTAATAATAATAATAATAATAATAATAATAATAATAATAATAATAAGTAGCATGTTAATTAATTAAGGAACATTATTTAATATTTTATACTGTATTATACGTTTGTCATATGTTCTTCTGATTAACCTTGTTCTTACAAGTGTATATTATCAAAAGTAGGTCCCTCCTTCATGATATAAGATTGTATTTGTCGAAAGTTATTCTAGAAATTGTACATTACAATATATCTGTCCTGCAAGAATACAATACCTAAGCTGATGCAAGAGTGAAAGGTGGAACATGTGAGCAGAAACTCCCACAGTCTCAGTTGAGATTACAAAAGGCAAAGCTGGTATCACAATACTCAAAACAAAGTCAATACATAAACATTCAAATAAGTCCTGAATATCCCAAAGCTTGAGGCTATTTTAAGTCTAATACTTTTCTACTCTCACGTTTCAATAGTTAGTTTCCATAAATTTGTTGTTCACAACTTAGTCGCTCTTACTGTACAGCACAAACCTATATTATACATATTATATCTCAACCCATGTTAATAGATTGACAGTACGCTATGTATTTTAATATATAAGTGAGTGTGTAGTTATTTCAATTTTACCATCAAAATTATCTGAATTTTAAAAGGACGGTTATGAAATATCTTACAAATAAACATACTTCGTACAACAATGTTAGCAAGTTGCTTATAAAACTAAGACACTTGCTTACACTCATTTTCTCTTTTACTGATGTCATTGAATTATGTATAGCAACAAGTATGTTATTATATTTTATTTTATTCTATGTGGATGAGGGAGACAAAAGGCAAAGCTGCCTTTGGCGAGTGCCTCCACCAGAGTTAAAAGAGTGGCAGAGCCAAAACCAAGGAACGTTCAAGCCAAAATGTCTGGACACACAGAGTTTGAAACAATTAAAATCATAGGATGAGGGAAAGATGGATTCAGGGAGAGAGTTCCAGAGTTCAGCTGTTGAATAGAAGAATGATTGGGAGTAACATTTCACTCTTGAGTTGGAGAATGATACAGAGTAGGTGTGGAATTGTGTTGCAAGACATGTATTATGTACCCTATGTAGAGGAGGTGGTATGCAATGATTGAGCTATGAGGGACACTGATTATTGTAGTAGCGATAGAATAGCGAGAAAGATGCAACATTGCGGCAAAGAGAGAGAGATTGCAGAGAGTGTGTGAGTGGACAGGAGTTAATGATATGAAAGGCTTTCCTTTCTACTTAGTCTAGAATTGGTGTGCGAGAGGATCCTCCCCACACATGTGAACAATACTCAATACAAGGATATACTGTGCCCCTGTACCCCTCGAGGCGGTTCAGCACACCCAGCTTCTAGGAGGCCGCCTTAGCAAGACTGTTAATATGGTCCTTCCAAGAGAGAGCAGAAGCAAAAGAGACACCAAGAATACTGAGAGAAGATGAAAGGTTGATTTTTGTATTGTTGAGGAATAAGGGATAGTAATCTGGGAGTTCACGGCGGGTAGATAGATGCAGAAATTGGGGTTTGAAAGCATTAAAGGTAACAAGGTTTTCTCTGCCCCAATTGGAAAAGCTAGTTAGATCAGAAGATAAGTGTTGTATGGCTTTATTACGTTTGCTTTTGAGTGATTTCTTGCTGGGGCGTTCTGGGAAACTAATTGAATAGTATAAGGTAGATTCGTCTGCATATTGTTACGACCGGGACTACGAATAAAACAAGGGCACTCAATGATTGGACTAGTAATAGGCCACTATGCAACAACGGTACACTAGATCCAAACCCTCGAACTTATATGCCGGCGAACAAAACACCTACACCCTCCAGGGTTAATCTGCGATAGCGGGGTATCCTTAACTGGGCATAAATGTACTCTACTTCAGGCTTCCTGCACTGGTATAGCCTGATAACAAACAAGATGCAAGTTACGTTAAAATGCATAAAAAGGAATCTATGGAAAGATCAATTAAATCACTGCAAGATTTAATACAATAAAAAAAATGCTTCAATACAGTTACTCTATACAACAATAAACTCTTCACTCCTATCTGAAAGCAAGTGAAGTATAGTCCTACAGCATAGACCTGGAAACTTCTGAAGAAAGTCTGATGCTCATAAGATGCTCGTACTGGTTTAGAACTATATAAAGGCAGGAGGCAGGACACCACACGTGTAAATCGAATACACTAAAAGATAGGACATATAATGTTAACTGACACGAGAATACTATAAATGCGCAACGGTAGCAATGCTCGACACTAAAAGAAGTACTTCCTCATCAACGAAACAGTCTGCTATGGTTGTGCGGCTCAGCAACTACCTAGACTAATAAATGCTGTGAATAATAATGCGCACATATCAAAGAGCTTATATTAAATACTAACAAGTGTCTACTCGATTAATAATGTCTAGCTGGGATACTCTAGGTAAGGAACTGGGGTTGAGCAAGACAGGCTCGTAGCCTAACGATGTCCTTAAGACTGCATCCTTTAAGTTACGTTAATTGACTAGGGGACTCTCTCAATAGATCCAGATCACAAGTATCTGGTTCTATCCTGGCGACCCTCTAAAGCCAAGCAAAGAGGCAGCAAAGTGTGGAACTGGTACAGGCCAAAACCCTCAGTCAACACAATGCTGCACTCGCAAAGGACGCAACCAAAAAGACAACCCCGGCTACCACAGGACCAGTCGAAGTCGTGTAGGTATAAGCAAACCGTACTCACATCGGAGACAACGACTACAGTTACCTTATCCCAGTCTAGCATTAAATAAAAGAGCAGAAACACTAAATCAATAATGGAGACACACAAAGTTCTTAACCTATACTAACTAAGAACCCTCAAACCTATTCTAAGTACATGTAAATATCTCTGAGGACGGCGCATGCAATACAATGGGCCGGCTATGAAAACCGTATGCAGAACCCAAGGGGAGTGTTGTGCAGTTAATAAAGGTTAGAGTATGGAAAGAGAGAATCGAGTGAGAGAAAGAGTGATAAAGGTGGTGATCGGGAGAGAGTATGCAAAGGGATGTTAGAAGCACGCGCGCCAAGCCTGTCCTGATGAGGACAGCTCCTGGGGACCCTCATGGAGGAGGTAAGTTACACAGGAGACCGCAAAGGCACGATGGTCGGCCAATCACGGGCCGAGACGTCACAAGACAGAAGGCGTCATAGGACACAGCCAGACACGCCGTCCAATGGCGAGCGAGAGGCAGGAATGCACCCGTACATACAGGCACTTACTACCTCCTCTCTCTGAAAGTCTTTCTCATTCACACGCTGGTACTATTATCACTACTGTTGATATAAAATATAACTCATTGTCACAGATGAAAACAAAGACCACCACTGGACTGTCTGTGACAATGTGATTACTAGGAAAGAAAGAACAACATTCTCTGATAACTGTACCCATTTCGATGTCCCTGGCGAGCGCTAGTGGCCAATGAGAGGCAATTCTGCCAACGCTGGTAGACGTCACACCCCGCCCAAGATATGGGACGCTCAACATTAGGCGAGCACCATATCTGACAAGGCAGAATGACGACAAGACCCGCCACACCTAGCCACTCCACCAGAAATGAAATGCAAAGCTCAATCTTAAATAAAACAACATATTAGCATAAAGAAAATCTTACAACCCCTCCCAAACACAATAGTATAATTTAGCCTGCTATGCTCCCTGAGCGAGCTTTACAGAGCCCAGCCTACTAAGTGAAAGACAGGTTCAACATAGGACTTTAGCTATAACATTGGCAACTTACAATTAACTATAAAAAATAAAGAGTTTTTATGTGATTTTTGATTTAATTTTAATGTTGTTTTTGACGGCTGTTCTACAGGGGCAAGCCTGGTTTTTCTCCACTCAAACCCACACACCTGTGGTGATCTACGCCGGATCCTCCACCCTCGACAAACAGTCTGCAATCACATTCTCACAACCGGCAATATGGCGAATGTCTAGATTGTATTCTTGCAACATGAGTGACCAACGTGTCAGCCTCATATTCCGGTTGTGGAATTGGTTCAGAAATTTAAGAGGGTGGTGGTCGGTGTAAATCACCACGACTGGCCCGTAGGCAGGAACATATACTTCAAAGTGCCTGAGCGCCAACACTATTGCCAGCAGTTCTTTCTCCACCACAGAGTAGTTTTTCTGAGCGGAATTAAACTTCTTGGAAAAGAAACTGACAGGATGCTCCAAACCTTCCTCGTCTGTTTGCATTAAGACGGCACCAGCCCCTACACCGCTGGCATCTGTTGCCACCTGGAACGGTCTTTCAAAGTCAGGGGCCCTGAGGATTGGGTGAGTGCATAGTAGGTGCTTGACCAGCGAAAAAGCCCTTTCACACTCAGGTGCCCACTTGAACTTTTTCTCTTTTGCTAGCAAATCTGTCAGGGGAGCTAACACAGTAGAATAACCCCGAATGAAGCGGCGATAGTAACCGATCATGCCCAAAAATCTCATGATCTGCCGCTTGGTGGACGGCCTGGGGAACTGGTTAATAGCCTGTATCTTGTTTTGGGGGGGGCACACCTGGCCTAACCCGACCACAAACCCAAGATACTGCACAGTTGCCCATACAAAGTCGCACTTGCCCAGATTGACCACCAAGCTGGCCTCACTGAGCTTCCGAAACAAGGCTTCTATGTGCTCTCAGTGACTCTCAAAGTTGTCATCGTAGATTATAACGTCATCTAGGTAGACAGTGCAGTTAGGGATGTCAGCTACTAACTCATTCATAAGACTCAGGAAGGTTGCTGGGGCATTTTTAAGGCCATACGGCATCACATTGCAACGGTAGGTGTTCCCATCAACCACAAACCCGCATACCCCCTTCGCCCGCTCAGACAAGGGCACCTGCCAGTAGCCTTTCACTAGGTCTACCTTAGTTAGAAACTGTGCCTTACCAATCTTGTCTACACTATCGTCAACACGGGGAAGGGGATAAGCATTGGTGGGAGTCAACCCGTTCAATCTCCGAAAGTCAATGCAGAAGTGAACCTTCCCGTCAGGCTTGGGCTGCAGAGTGACAGAAGATGTCCACCTAACTGCCCCCTTCTCAATCAGCCCCCGTTCCAACATAATTATACTCTAACTCCGCTCTGAGGGCTGGGAGTTTAATGGGTGGAATTCTGTAGGATACTGATTTAAAGGGGGGGGTGATCTCCCACGTCCACGTCATGCACCACTCGAGTTGTGAGGCCTGGATGCTCTGCAAACACAGTGGGGTATGAAGCAAACAGGCGCTGCATGGCTGCACGCTGTTGCTCAGGCAGGTGCACTAGAGCATCGTCAGCCACCTGTCTGGAGTTCCCCGCCCACTGGTCAGCAGAGACATGACACTCCCAGTTATCCTCCACCTGGGCTTCACTGTCCCTCACTCCTTCTCCTCCAGGACCGCTGCAGGTCAACACAGGGACAGCGAGAGGCTCAGGGGGGCGCCTCACAAACTCTTTCACCAGATTCACATGGCACAGCTGATTCTTTTTACGCCTATCTGGAGTAGCCACAAGATAGTCTAGGTCAGAGATCTTTTTTACCACCTTATAAGGACCAGCGTACTTGGCAGACAACGGATGACCTGGCAGAGGTAACAGAATCAACACCTCCTGCCCCACCTTAAACTCCCGGAGTTTTGTCTTCTCATCGTACCTGTCCTTCATAAGTGCTTGCGATCCTACCAAATTCCTACCTGCCAACTCTAGGCTTCTCAGCATTCTCTCTCTACTCTCGAGGACATACTTTAACATGGACCATGGTTTTGCTGTGCCCTCCCAGTTTTCTCTAACCATGTTGAGGGGGCCTCTGACCTGATGTCCGAAAACTAACTCATTGGGACTGAACCCTAGGCTTTCACCAGGTACCTCCCGAGCAGCGAATAATACATTGGGCAACCCAAGATCCCAATCCTTGCCATTCTCAACACAGTAACAACGCAGCATGCTTTTCAGAGTCGAGTGCCACCTCTCCAACACCCCTTGACTCTCTGGGTGATAGGCTGAAGAGACAACTGTACTGATACCGTGCTGCTGCATGGTCTGTTTGAAAAGGTTAGAAGTAAAGTTGGACCCTCATGGAGGAGGTAAGTTACACAGGAGACCGCAAATGCGCGATGGTCGGCCAATCACGGGCCGAGACGTCACAAGACAGCATGCATCATAGGACACAACCAGACACGCCATCCAATGGCGAGCGAGAGGCAGGAATGCACCCGTACATACAGACACTTACTACCTCCTCGCTCTGAAAGTCTTTCTCATTCACACGCTGGTACTATTATCACTACTGTTGATATAAAATATAACCCGTTGTCACAGACGAAAACAAAGACCACCACTGGACTGTCTGTGACAATGCGATTACTAGGAAAGAAAGAACAACATTCTCTGATAACTGTAGCCCATTTCGATGTCCCTGGCGAGCGCTAGTGGCCAACGAGAGGCGATTCTGCCAACGCTGGTAGACGTCACAATATGAATGGATAGGAGAATGCCAGTTGAGAAGATCATATATGAAAATTAGAAAGATAATAAGAGATAGGACAGATCCCTGAGGAACACCAGAGTTGATAGGATGAGGAAGTGAACGATGGCCGTCCACAACTGCAGCTATGGAATGGCCGGAAAGGAAATTAGAGACAAAGGCACTGATGGAGGGATAGAAACCAAAGGAGGGTAGTTTAGAAATTAGAGATTTGTGACAGACTCTATCGAAGGCCTTCGATATGTCTAGAGCAATAGAAGAGATCTCACTGAAGTCCCGAAAGGAGGATGACCAAGAGTTAGTAAGATATGAAAGAAGATCACCAGTAGAGCGACCCTTAAGGAAGCCCCACTGGCGATCTGAGAGTAGATTATGAGAAGATAAATGCTTAAGAAATTTAGAACTACGAATAGTTTCAAAAGATTTAGAGATACAAGAGATGAGAGCAATTGGACGATAGTTGGAAGGTTGAAAGTGGTCACCTTTCTTTGGGACAGGTTGAATAAGAGCATACTTCCAGCAAGAAGGGAAGACGTTAGAGGAGAGACAGAGACGAAAGAGTTTCCCTAGGCAGGGAATCAGCACGGAAGCACAGTTTTTTAGTACAACAGAAGGAACACCATGCCTTCTTAGTACCAAACCCAGAGAGGGTAGAAAGTACATCTTTAGAAGAGATTAGGATATTAGGTATAAGTAGGAGAGAAGGGGGTGGCGAGGGAGGAATAGCACCGGAATCATCCAAGGTTGAGTTTCTAGGGAAAGTTTGAGCGAAGAGTTCAGCTTTGTCAGAGGAAGAAGTGATGGTTGTACCATCAGAGCCTATAAGTAACCGACTTAAAGTTAGTAAATAATTTGCATTTTACAAACATTATCAAATATAACTGAGGCACCAGTGTGAATATTGGTCAGCAAGGCTGATCCAATTTTAGAGATGTGTTATTCCCATTGAAGGTGTATTTATACGTCGAGAGCGGAGGGGAATTCCTGGATACTGATTCAGGATTATGGCGAGGCTTATCGTGTCACATCACCTGCACCAATACAACAGCTGACACACACACACAGACACACACACACACACACACACAACAATGCAGACTATTCCATACTATATCCTTCTGGCTTAACACATCTCACTTTTCTCTCCTGCTTTAGTGTATGCTTGTTAATACTAACATCTTCAATAATGTTCTTATATTCCTCTATCCCTTCATCTGCATCATCCATGTCTTATTAATACACCCTCCTACTCTCTCTCTCTCTTTTTCTCATATATATATATATATATATATATATATATATATATATATATATATATAAATATATATTTGTGTTATCTCATTGTGTTTGAATGTGCATTTGATTATCTGCTTGTACAAATATGTAGATATTTTTCGTATGACTGTGTACTTGTTACCATATATACTGTATATATATATATATATATATATATAAATATATATATATATATAATGGTAACAAGTACAGTCATAAGACAATATCTACATATTTGTACAAGCAGATAATCAAATGCACATTCAAACACAATGAGATAACACAAATATGTATTTGCGTCAGTCTTTCTCATGCACCCACAGACAACAACTCACTGACAGTTAAACTATTGCACACACAGGTATGCAACATTGTTATATCTGGCTAAGCTAGGCAGCATTCTCTTTCACGGTCACTCTCTCTCACACAATATTCGTACCCAAAACTTCAGTCCTCTTTGAGATAACGTTGTAGGCATGTAGTCTGTCCCTTTTAGAAAACCTATCACGAATAGAATGTCAAATAATCCAATCAATTTCTTGAGATGTAAATATTTGCGCTTTCACAATCAATCGCTTTCCCTGTGTGTTATACAGACACACACACACACACACATACACACACACACACACACACACACACACATACACACACACACACACACACAGACACACACACACCTACTCACACACATTAAACCAAGCGCGTCTGCCGGTTACTAAGCTTGAGAAGGAAGGTCAACATCATATACAAAGTCTGTTGTTGCAGATCTCTCAATAGTCAGTTGTTTGAATAGGTGAACACTTTTAACAATAATACCTGATAACATTTTGAGGGAGAAATATAAGTTAAGGAAATTGACAAGATAACGTAATATCTCAAATGTTTTTGTAATCAATCATTATATTAAATATAATGGTACCACTAAATCATTGATAATACGTAAATACTTAAAATAGAGCACAATTATCGTGTCTAATCCTGAATAATACCGCCAACTTGAAATGGCCATATTAATGGTATTGACCAAACCATGTGTGGTAACTGGCATCTACAGATCAATGACTTGTGATGCTACCAATCACTAACATGGATTTGTTTAAAAATATAACAATATACACATATATTACACAGCTGCAGATATTGTTGAAGAGTTTTATTATTTGGAAGTGTATTATGAAAGTAGTATTTTTTTTTCTCTCTCTCTCTCTCTCTCACTCCGACCCTGATAAAATGACTGTCCACATTTTGTATTGAGTTTCTTACGAAGCGTGACTGATTAAGAGACTGTCAGTCATAAGGAAAACAAAATACTAATGCAGGAGAGGAGGTGGTGGTGGTGGTGGTGGGTAAGAAATAATATGATGGTATTATGAGATGAGGGTAATTAACAAAGATCCCACTATTAATATAACCAAGCAAATAACCAGAGGTAAACAAAAATACTGCTTCAGACATTATGGTTCAATATTAAAAAAAAAATCTTCGCATACACCCACAGAGACTATAGTAGTGTGTCCATGTAGTATATGCTCAATTTTGAAACCTTGGTGGTACTGTTTTGACTGGAACTCACTCCAACCGTTCATGCAACATAATATAAAACAGACTTATACCTCATTACTACTTTATAGAATAAGATTAGACATAGTCATTTTTTCACAATATTTGTAATGTATATTGATGGTAAAATAACAAAGAACTGTTGGAAAGGTCAGGTAATATATTAAGAATATTAGCTTCGCCTTAATAATCATGGGGAAACATTATAAAATGTATTGAATAAGAGTTTGGGGAAAACATAAAACACTGTGGTAGTAGATTTAGGTAAAGTGGATAATAAGAACAGTTGCTCTTTTAACCCCTTCAACATAATGACCTATATTTCATTGTATTATGGTTACCCTTAGACGATTGTCTTTAGCTTATATTCTACTTCTAGGGCTCAGATGGGTATATATGATCTCAACAAAACCTTCTGAATAACATAGGTCCTTCATGCACTGCACACAATCGTCTAACTTTAACCAAAATAAAGGGTAAATCAACATCATCGTGCTGAAGGGGTTAAGAAGCGTGTGGGAATCTATTTGTGTAGTGTACAGTATATGGTCTTCATCTATTTGTGTAGTGTACAGTATATGGTCTTCATTTGCAACGCGTACTACGGTAGGTGGAATACACTAGCATTACATACAGTATAATTTTATGTTACCTCCCTTTTTAATTATAGCTCTTGTTCTAATGTAACAACACTCAAATATTCTACTCTTTTCCTTATTACCTCTATTTTACTTTACTTAATTCACATTCTTTTTTCAAACTGTAATGTTCTCTGTCTAGTCTAATTCTGCTTTCCCTTGCCTATTTTCCTACACACCTTTATGTTACCATTTGTTTTATTTTTCACTACTACATTATTTCCTAACCATCCATTTTGATTTTGTAGATGTATTATTAATTATCACAACAAGAAACACATCTACTTCACCACTACTTCCTTATTCCTCATTCCCTTGTGGCCGAGGTCTAGAACATCATTTGTCCTCGGTCCCACCTAACTAATTCCCCAGTATTATGTTCCTCCTTACCTGGGGCTGTTCCTACACTACCTCTCTCTTGAAACACACTTAGTCTCTCTCTCTCTCGCTCTCTCTCTCTCTCTCTCTTGCCTTCTTCATATTTGTTGTGTATGGCATTATCTAACAATGTTTTCCTTGTCTCGCATACCTCATTTCCCTCACCCCGTTTACTTGAAAAGTATAAAAACTATTCATACTATAACTTTCGTACCTGGTTTCTCCACAGCTGGTCATGGCTTATGCCAATCTAGTGTTGTCACTGTACTATAGATGGATGTTGAGTGTAGTGGTGAAGGTGGTGGTGGCGTGGTTTTAGTCGTGGTAATGGTTCTCGTGTCATTGGTTAGCTACTCTGGACTCAGTCAATCAGGGCCCAGGCTGTACAAGACGGACACTACGTTAAACAATTAGTCGATATTTATAGAAATATAAACACTACAGGAATATGAGACAGAAAAATAAAGTACGAGAGCTTTATCTTCTTATTATTAGCATTATTACAGGACCGCTGGACAGCACTTCGTATGCAGCATTCGCTCTTTAATTTTATGTATGTATTAATGAAATAATCATAACATCATCTACCTTCATCAAGACTTGATACTGTATATGATGATTATAATGGCTTACCATGTCAGCAAAGCTACTAGCAATCTGAATTTTTTCTAACCAACTTATCAGTCCCTTGGCATTCCCAAACATGCAGGCTATATAATATTACGTTTGTTAGCCTCAATAATTCCTAACCCCTTCAAAAACACTTGGAACATCAACACTAATTATATATGCAATACTTTCAACAGATGGTAGAGTCCACCTTAAGCTATTAAATAAAACGTTTGATATATTGAAGGGGTACACGATAACCTGTGACAGATACGTATGACCATTAGGGGGAATTGCTATTTTCTCAGGTTTTCTCTCACTCTCACACACACTGGCAGCTGGTACTCTGAACTTCTAACTTAGTTTAGTTTGTTGCCTAAAAATGCAAGCAACATTTCTTCTCCAACAAAAACAGTTCAATTAGTAAGAGAGGTGGAAAGGTTACTCTGGGTTGGAGTCAACATCATATACTGTATAGTATATAATTATCATGTACAGTATGTGTAGGGGCGGGGGTAAACAAATATATAAGATACTGATAATTTTTAGGCTGCGTTTAGTTGATCTACCTAACTTAGGAGAAAGATAAACACAATACAATAATATAGAGGTTCTCGTCAACCCAACAATCCAACCAGTTACACAAATGGGTAGTGCTGCTGGGGAACGGATGGACAGACGGAGAGAATGATGACTGACTGGCTGACAGACGGGCAAATTAACAGATTCTCTCTCTCTTAAACACGCACATGAACCGATTTTCACGAAATTTGGTGGGTATATATAGTTGGTGGAATATACTGTATATCGAACAACCTTGCTCTACTATGTATCCCGTACCAGTATTCCTGAATGCTTATTATGGGCATGGATATTATTTAGCGTAAGGAAAGGAAAATGACACTGGTGGCACAAAGATGGCGGAGATTGGATAATCTGTTACAATAGGATTTCTAGCTGCATATTTAGCAAAGTTATTGACAACTTACATCATGCAATGTCATTTCGCGAGGAATCTTCTTATCAGGATCATATATATGATGAATACAAACCTATATCAATCACAAAAAACCCACCTCCCAGATTCCCTGAAACTAAAAGTATAACGTAAGATTTGTGGATATTTTCCCTTCACAATCTACTGGTTAATAAACCACTTTTCTCCTGTCGTTACTATATCTACCTACAAATACAAATAAAGCACATAATCATTTTTAGTCAACAACATCAAACATTAAATTGTGAATGGTACTGGCAACAAGGACAAAATACCCAATCCATTCATAAATACAAACAATTTTGTCTCTCTCTTCACACAAACATTTTGCTTTCCTTAAATTGTATATGGTAAAAGAGGAAATGTGTGGACAGTCCGGCTGGCTTATCTCGTAAACATCACAGGAATATCTCTCTTTTTATCCATTGAAACCCAGGCCAGATTACTGCATGTCTGGCTACCAGCGGTGAAGGGAGGGAGAGGGGACTGGTAGGATAAAGGTGAGGGAACTAACGACGATGATGAAAATATTGCCTCATGGTTCCTCACTCATAATACGTAATAAAGGAAAAAGTTGGGAAAAGATTGTTATTGACGGAGGGAAGCAGCAATAATGTGTGGGTGAAAAAGACGGGCTCCAGAAATAGACTGCTAGACACAGAAGGAAGAAAGGACGAGGAGAAGAAAATCCTGAAGGAAAGTGGTAGGAAGGAGGGAGGAGAGAAGAACAGTGGGAACCAAAGACGGAGGATATAAAGCCTGGGGAGGAATATATGAAGGGCTGAGGAGGAGAGGAACACACAAGAAGATGAAATAATATGATGGTGTGACAGAATGAGAAAGGGGAAAGAAGTTTTTTTTCTTGTATATTCCAACTACTCCCTCTCGGGCATAGGCTGAGAGCATGTACTTTGAACCGCTACAAATTGAACGGTGAAGCCTGTGAGATCTCGTTCCAGTCTAAGGGTTGATACATGTGAAGCACTTTTAGCTGCAACCAGCCCCTGCCATCTTGCCTTCGCAGGATGCATGGGGCTTAGTTGCCCACTCACGGCTCAAAGCAGCCCCATCTCTGAAGCTACCTCACTCCAGTGCTTCACTGTCTCTCCTCCTAGACTCGGACCCTCACTCTCAGAATGCCACCTATTGAGCAATGAACTCACTAGGCATTGTCACCCTGTAGCATATTTTAAATATAGGAATATTCATACAGTGCTATTTAATCAGGGAGCAATGAGGGTATTTATTTGGCGTTTCGGTGGGTTTTTGTGGTAATGCACCGATACTAGGTACAGCATAAATTCCATCCCAATAATATCTTCCCATTGATATATCAGGATTCGAACCCGGGTCCATTGCATTACCAGTCCAGTGGCAAGACCACTCCACCACACCTCTCACTGTGTGTGTGTGTGTGGGGGGGGGGGGGGGGGATGGGGGGTTATGTGTGTGCCCATTAAATGTAGAGTAGGTAGTAGAAGCTGCTGGTATCTTTAGAACTGGAAATATAGATAAATTCATATGAATAATTATGAGTATATAATCTATTACGCACAATTATAATATATTTTTGACGGGTTTCATAATATTCTCGGAATATTAATAAAGTTGAAAACAATTGCCGGAAATATATATATATACGTGTAGAAGAGGATGGTGATTTTGAAATTGTTGTAAGTTTCGTATTTTCCGATAAAATAAACTTACAATATATTTAATTCTGTTAGTGAGAGATATCCTCTAAAATTATCACGTCACGGTTAATCAGAGAAGGCTATATTGCAAGGACCGTACACACACACACACACACACACACACACACACACACACACACACACACACACACACACACACACAGAAGACCTATCAACTAGCATAATGAATTCCATCAATAAATAATATTTCTAAGCCTGTGGTGGTATGGAAAATGAAGCTAAATTCTTTACTGACGTTGTCCATGCCTGGTGTAGCACTTGCATTAATTAAGGGGGCCCACCTCGCTTTTTTTCTTTCTCTCCCTCTCTATTTGGCTTGTATCCATTCGGCCCCATTCAGCCTACTGTTTTAAGAAGTTTACCCCATCCTGGTGTCAATATTTTCCTGGCGAGCGGTAGCGAGCCAGCATGTATATATATATACAGTATATATATTTTTCAGCAAGCTTAATTTGTACATTTTTCGATAGAAAAATGTCACCGGCGAAGCCGGATTTCTCCATTCAATGATGGCTCGCTATCGATCGCCAGGAAGAAATCGACACCTAGGTGGGGATAAACGTCTTAAAACAGTTGGCTGAATGGAGCCAAATTGATACAAGCCAGAGAAAGAGAGAACAAGAGAGAAAGAGAATAAAGCAGGTGACCCCCCTTAAATTAATAGCCAGTGATACCGATAATGTTTTTCAAATAACGTACCTAATTACTTCCTCATATACAGTAATTGATTATGGAATTTTTTAGAATGTTAGTAATTGGTTACATTTACGTGAACCAAAATGCCACACACAACATTGCTAACTACACCACTATATCAAGTAATTGAGCAATTGACTGGGAATGCCGAGTATATTTATTGAATAATTAATAGTTTGCTTCAACAGTATTGCATATATATAACAAAGTTATTGTCTGACATCGATAGTGTATACAAAACGACACAACCACCTAAATACTACCATATTATATAGTTGTAATAAAAATACCATTTACACTGCACATACCAAATTACTAATGATCACACATTAATATTATGGTTGGAGCGAAATATACTACTCAAGAACACATATTTACATAAACCATAATGCTATCGTGACTGAATTTGTCTTGTAACAAATAAGTAATTTCACATAGATAGTACTTTTAGTAGGCTAATTCAAACTGATGAGGAATGATTTTGAAGATCTGCTGAGTTATTGTAATACAGACAGTCTAAAGCACACGGTTTGGGGATTGACATTAGATAGGAAAGGCTATAATGTAGGATTCGTTGCGAACTAGGAATTATTTATGGCTTTAGAATTAATACAATGTGTGTGTGCGTGTATTTGTGTGTGTGGGTTTGTCAGTGTATGTATGTGTAAGTATGGGAGTGTATATGCTCAATTCACCTACTCTGAGTAACTCGTATACTGTGCATATCTGCCCTAATTTACTCTTACTGTTCACCTTCTCCTGCCATAGTACTACAACGATTTCAGTAAAAGCTAACTCCTATAACATATGCATACTCAGAAAGTTATTTATGCCACTTCCTTCCATTTATAAAGTTCTTCCTTCAGCTTTAACCACTTCCCTTCCATTCACCAGTTAGTCTTGTGTTCTTATCCTTTTCTTCTTCACTCTCTTAACTTTCTTGCTTGTCATTCAACCCATTTCTTATCCACCTCAGTCGTCACCCCCCAGCCTTACATATTATGTAAGTGGATAGTTATTGTAGGGGGAGGGTTGTGGGTAATGGATGCTGGGAATGAGAAGTGTAGTGTGAGGAAAATATTTGAGACCGAATGTTGAGGGTATGTGCGAATAATACGTGTCTCTCAAGCGTGTGAGTTATATTGAGGATGAATTATGATTGTGAAGTGGGAGGTGAATCAGGATGAGATCTAACTCTGTCATTAATGAAACATAACAATTGGCTGGACCCACCTTTTAATTTTCCTTCCAAAAAGTTATCTCGAGCCCCTTCGGGTAAACAGTCCAGTATCTGAAACAAAATATTATAGTATATAAACATTCTATAGTTATCTCGAAAATATATCTGACTTTGAATTATGTAATTCGAATTTTCGAATGAGCAATAACTCATTAAGTAACTAATGATTATAGTCATTTACATAGTAATAATAATTATACGGGAAAGGAGAGAGAAAAGAAAGAGGTCATAGGTAATATATAGACATCGAAATGGTGGTGAAGATAATACCAGTGTTGTTTTGGGATTATTAGGAGAAGAGGTACAGGTATAGATAAATTATTGTAATTAAAGGATGCAGCAGAAAACATGACAGGGGTGAATGGGTGATAACGTGGTGGTGACATAGTGAGAAACTATAAATGATGGACCAGCATAGGGGCACGGAATGTGAGTGTAAAATGGACCGAAAAAAGGCCACAGACAGGAGAGGAACCCGTTATGTAAGAAAACTTGCACAAATCAAGGATAGAGCAAATAGAATACAAGTGTGAGGTTTAAAACACGAAGAGAAGTGAGACCAGAGGGTAAAGCTTGTCTTCTTTCCCGACAAAATACTACTTTCCTCCCATTATTATCTTTACTGATCTCTTATTGCTCCTTATATTTACGTTCTCGTCCCTTTCTTCTCGACTCTGAGTCCATCCTTCTATATACTTTATTGACATTATCTATCTATAGATACCTCTAAAACTGTATTTAAATAATATACATAAAACTATAGAATCTAACTGTATCTACCGGTTATAATGCATGTGCTTGTATGTATCTGTGTATACTGACAGTACCAAGTAGACCCAAGCATAAATATCACCAATATGAACTTCTTAACGGAGGATCACAAAACATGCACCACCATGGTTGTCCCGGGATTCGAACTAGGGACACCACACCCAAAACATAAGCATCTAAACCATTATACCACCAACACAGTTAAAGATTGAGTACACGATCACGATTAATATCCATTTTCGAATTCTGGATATTAATCTAATCATGTTCTCAGACCCAACTGCATTATGGAAAGCGTAATGTTTTAGTGAGAGGAAAGATCATTGAATGTTAATGCCAATGAACGCTACTATAACCGAATATATAGTGTTTATTGAACGGCTATATAAAACTATCTTATGCTATAATACGTGGCATCATACAATATAACTAGAGACACAATCGTGGGCTATATCGCTCTCCTCTCTCTTGTTATGCATTTTTTCTCTCGCTTGTTAATGGTTGGATCATATTAACCTAAAAACTAAATTACAGTGGCGTATAACAATATTTAAAACACACACACACACACACACACACACACACACACACACACACACACACACACACACACACACACACACACACACACACACACACCAAAACACACACACACACACACCCACACACACACACACACACAACACACACACACACACACACACACACACACACACACACACACACACACACACACACACACACACACACACACACACACACACACACACACACACACACCACACACACACACACACACACACACACACACACACACACACACACACACACACACACACACACACACACACACACACACACACACACACACACACACACACACACACACACACACACACACACACACACACACACATTTACATACAAAATAAAAAACGTTTTCTGCACAAGCTAGTTTTGATCCTTAAAAATATAGTCCAACGTCCAGAGACCTTTGGCTTTCCGTCGTAGGTACAAATCAAGCAGGGATCGATGACTGGGAGCAATACGTCTGGGATTACATGCCTAAAATAGAATCAACATCAAAGGCTGAAGGATCTGAAATTTGGCTGGCGAGAAAGGCATGGAGGTGGGTGAGGGGGAGAGTTGCAGTAAGATAATGTGTGTGAATCATAACATACATTTGAATGAACGAAGCTCACCAATCCTATCTATACAATTCAGAATAATGTGTGCACGTGTGTAATTTTATTAATATCAAACAATGCCATAATTTAGGCAACAGCGTAATGGGGAACATTCAAAGCTTGAACCACCAAATGCTAACCTATGCTGCCCAGCGGTGGTTTATGCCTGCGTCGAAGACGAATGCCTATAAATGATTGACTATATATTTGCTCTTTAGGGGATTCTGAGTGAGTTGTAGATAAGATAAATATGTTATTTATTTGTTAACAGATACGACGTGATGGCCGAAATGTCTCTCGTCCAAAATGTGGAAAGGAAGGAGGAATATTTTGCGTTGTGTTTTCTGAGAAGGAACATGGCTAGGGGGGGGGGGGGGGGATACATAGGTGTTCACAGACGATTGGTTTGCGTTTAGTTATAACAACTCCTTATCCTTATTTACTCAACACTTAAACAAATTTCTGTGGTGAATAAGTAGGACTTATAGAACTATGTTAAATAAGTTATGAACTATATTGTACAGAGTGTTAACATGAGAGCGAGAGAGAGAGAGAGATTGTACAGTCGTGGTTAGGAATATCTGAATATTTTTTTGGAAGTTCAATCAGGATACACCGGCGAACATTTTGATAAACTATTGATGAAAATGCAGCGATTCACTAGTTTATGTTCATAGTCTAGTAGTTATAATTCCGAGGTGCTTAAGAATTCATGACCACAATTGTACATATACTATGGTAATCAAGAACATGTCGGGACAAAATTATGAAATACATAACATTCTTACTTCGATTCTAGTAAGCCCATTTTCCACAGGTTTTGTAAACACCTCCAAACTGCCTGTAGTTGTATTATATTGTTATGTCCCTCTTGAACGTTTAAGCTCCTTCGGTTCCTGTTGTGTCATTCTTACGCCACTTCTCCCAGGTTGCACTTAGGCTAATCTGTGAAACGTAATTTAAGTTAATATCATTAATTAGGTTTATTTGTAAGTTAATTAGTGGCTTGGTGATAATATGAAAGTATTTGAACCTTTTTGGCCATTAATGCTGAACATATTGTGAAGGTCACCAACAATTATCGTACGAATTGGTGCGCGGGCTTCCAAATGCGCATGCAATCGACACAAACCCATTTTTTTATAACCGCCAATATACCACAGCCGTTTAAGTTAACAATGGCAATGACCAATTTATTCTAAATGTGTGGTTAAGGGGTTTATTATGTGGTCGATTTGGTCATACATGTATCATAATTTTTAGTTTCCTCCCTAGACCTCACTCAAACTTAAAACAAAAATCCATTAGATCCCTCTTGAGATGTATTAGATCCCTCTTGAGATGTATTTGTGCATTTACATTGCGGTAGAAAAATGTCACGGACGAAGGCCGGTTCCTCCGCAATTACAGGCTAACTATCGCTCGCCAGGAAAAATACGACACCTAAATTGGATGAAAGGTCTTAATATTAACAAAAAAATGGGGCAAAAGGTATTAAAATTGACAAACTAATGGGGCAAGCGTATTCAAATCACATAATGGAGCTAAGCATTAGGGAGAAGGGGGTCTATAACAATGACATACCTCCCCTTAATGATTAATATACTGTACTGTGTTTGTATGTCTGTGTTGAGTACATTATTTGATATGTAGGTAAATTAGTTTATTGAGGTATAATTTGTCAATACCTCCACTAGCGCCATTAAAGGAGGTCCCCGTATTTGTTTTAATCTTTCTCTCCTCTTCTCTCTTTCCCTGGTTTGTATCCATTCGGCCCCATTCAGCCAACTGTTTTAAAACTGTTATCCCAATCCAGGTGTCGATTTCTTCCTGGCGAGCCAGCATTGTATGGGGAAATCCGGCTTCGCCGGAGACATTTTTCTATCGAAAAATTTACAAATTTAGCTTGATGTCAAAACAAAACTATATACTGTATATGCTGGCTCGCTACTGCTCGCCAGGAAAATATTTACACCTGGATGGGGGTAAACGTCTAAAAACAGTAGGCTGAATGTTGCCGAATGGATACAAGCCAAAGAGAGAGGGATAAACAGAGACAAACAACGAGGTGGGCTCCCTTAACCATCACTTCTTTGTTCCACGTTACTGGTACGATTGACCAAGTAAGTCGTGTCTCCGGTGTCGTTAGTCTTGCTGGCTGTCTGCTGTAGTAAAGTATGTCTGATGTTGAATAGGGTGTGTAAAGATAGGAACATGTTTGTATATCTCACTCGAAACGATGAATTAATGCTTAGATAGTGCTGATACCAATTATTTGGCCAACTGTACACTAAGTATATTTATAAGTTTGTGGTCTGGAGAATTATGCCCATTACTTGTCTGGCTGTGTTCATACCAGTCGTAAGATTTGCATTAACTAAACTATCAAATAGTCAAAATTATTTGGTCTTCAAATTTACTTACAGTTCTTAATTGCTTCCTCATATGATGCATACATTGTGTAAATTTGTATAGTGAAGTGTAAAGGTAAACGTTTTTTCGCTATTTCTTGCGAAATGTGATGCTTCGTGTTGAGAGACGGAACAACATCAAGCTCGAATATAATCCAATATTTGTCTGTGTCAGTGGAACAAAACAACAACAGATAATACAAAAACAAAATAACAAATCTGTTGTGTATAAGTTTTATATACTTAGACAACTCCAGCATTCTGGATGCATTGGCAGTTTAACATTACAGTTATAGAACCGATGTATATATGTATGTATATACTCAGGCACATACCCCATAACTGGGGGTGGCCAACTCGAGACAGAGCTCGAACAGAAACAACATTTAACGTTCCACTTCTTAGGGTCTGGGACCACTTCCGCGTTCTCTCGCCATTTCTCTGTCTCGTTTAGTAGGTGAATTATATCAGTAATATAGATTGATCAATATAGAAAGCTTATCCTTAACAGAAGAATTAGTGTTATAAAGAAGCATTACGCAATATAATGATACATAATGATAGGTTGGCATCTTACTCCTTCTATTCCATTCTAATGTCCCATTGTTAGGTGATTTCTATGAAAAGTCACTCAAAAATATTGACAATAAAATAAATTTTAAGGAAACTACAACTAGAAAGAAATGAAATGCAAGAAATGTAAACAAAAATATAAAGACAAAGATTGATATGCACAGTCTATGGTAAAATACAAACAAAAGACTATAACACTGAAAACAGCCGTAAGGAAACAGTAAAAGACACTCTGGAGGTGAGCCTTAACCTTTAAATGGCGAAGCTATGTTAGTTTAAACCCTCCCGCCAAGCGAAGGTATTTTGATCCACACCGGACTAAAATCTTAATTTTACCATAAATATCGTTATTACTTATTCATATGCGCCTATTTTACGTTTAATATGAAGATATTAACAAGTAACTGCAATAACACAAGTGGGAATAGTATTTGGGGGGTGAAAAATATGTATTATTACCGACCGATCGTATCAGGAGGTGAGAGCCAGCGCGACATAATTATAACCTCTCTCTCTCACTTTCTGATCGCTACTGACATCTTGCAAGTAAAGTCTCTCTGTTGCTAGGATCTCTAACTGCCTCCCTAGTGACCCTGAAACCACGGGCGTGAAATTCGGGCCGAAAATTACCAGATAAAAGGGGGACTATGAGTAAAAAAAGGTGATAATTGAGAGGGAGGGGAAGGGGGGGACTTGGATACATGTGGAGGAGTGATAGGAGGTATGGAGGGGAGTTATCTCACTTAATCACATATTGCTTTGTCTTGAGTGCCAGCGAGGTGTTTTGAAAGGCATTTTTTATGCCTAACCTCTTAACCTATCCGCGGCGAGACTCCGATTTGTTAAACGTAGTGAGGGGCGAAGCTATTGCATCAATTTCTGACAAAAAACGTCATTATCCGATAAATATCGTTATTACTTATTCACATGCACCTATTTTATGTTTAATATGAATATAGTTACATGTTACAACAATAAAACAAGTGGGAATAGTATTTGGGGGTGATTAACACGAACTAAAGCCGAGCGGTTCATTCATGGAATTGACAGAGAGCGAAACTACACCCTCCCTTCACGAGCTCTCGAGCGAGACTGGAGGTAGTGCGGGCTAGGCTCTCTCTCTCCTCCCTCCACACCCCTCCCTTTCGACCTTGAAACTGGGTAGGGGGTTTTGGCGCCATAAATAAACCGATAATCACAGGAATAAGAGAAAAATAGGTGATAATTGAGGGGGGGGGGGGGGGGGAAAGGGGGGAAGGAGGGAATTTGGACACATGTGGAGTAGTGATAGGATGTATGGAGAGGAATTATCTCACATATTTACACATTCCTTTGTTTTGAGTAACAGTGGGATGTTTGGAAAGGCTTATTTTAGGCCATGGCTCATATGAGGACGCTCGCCCTCCTAGGGTTCAGACTCATATGAGGACGCTCGCTGTTTATGGGTGAAGAGTCCCGGAGCCTTTGCCAAGTAAAACCTCTTAAGAGTCTCGGCGCCTTTCCCGGCTTAAAGTGAGAAATCAGTGACAGACCAGCAGCAGTGTGTGGACGGTCAGTTAGAAGGACACACGGAGGAAGATATGGTTACGATTGTTGGGAAGAATTTGAGGTAAATGGAAAAAGAAATGAATGGAGGAGTAAAGCAACGAGAACCAAAGCATGAGTATTGGTAAAACACTACAGGTCATAAATTATCAAATTTACTTTTACTACAGTGATAATTAGATGTTACAGTATAAATGGGTAAATTGCACAGTATTAAGTGAACAAAATTATATATAAAGATTCGGAAAAAAATAAGTACACAGATATCAGATTTAATCTGATTTATATAATACCATTATAAATTTACATATGTTAATATATATACAGTATATGATTTGGCGTCAAACTGAGTGACTACGCATTTGACGCTGTTCTGGTTACTACAGTGTATGTTTTATACCCCATGCTCAGTGCTCTCTATAATCTCGGCTAGAGTCACTACAGCATTTTAAACATCCAATATAATGTATACATAAAGATTCATCCACACCTAGCTGTTGTTTCCAGTACACTACACCTGCAGTATTATCTATGATCAGACACAAAACACATTTTCGCAATGTGGTTTTCGGATGAATGATAGATACAATTTATCTTCCATTGATTGAGAGAATGTCATACTTGATGCAGATATAATTACATAGATTAAATATGTTGAACAAATGAATAAATGTTATAACAAAATATATAAGAATATTTATGATAAATAATGAATACACGATAACACACATAAACACAACGCGTCTTAGTTCCGCGAATAACTGAGATGAGTTTACGGCCAACGAGCAGCTAATCTAATTATATCCCCGTGGAAGAGTAATAATTATACGGCGGGAGTGGTGAAGGGTAATATCCGGAGTTCTATTTGTTTCTCCTAGTTGAATGTGTTTACCAAATTAACCGCTGTGAGGAGTATGATCTGTATTGGCAATTCATTGTGGCTATCATGAGAAGATTTTATTGAGCTTAGGAAGGATGTGTGGGAGTCGGAGGTATAAAATTACTTAGTTTAACCCCTTATATTCCCAGACGTCCTGAACTGCATACAATCGTGTAATGATAACCAAAATAAACTACTAAAACGCGTCACAATCCTCAAGAGGTTAAACAAAGCCCATGTTTTGAAATTTAGTTAACCCGTACAATACCGGTGACGTCCTTTTCATTATATTCTGGAGGCTATTAGACGATTTTATTCAGCTTAGGAAGGACGTTTACTCATTAAAAAGACTACAGGCTATCTCACTTAATTAATTCTATTAGCTACCATATAGCTTTCCTAAGCTACAGAAAATTATCTAAATGTAGCACAAATCAAATCAAACAGACGTCGCTAGTACAGAAGAGGTTAAGTGTAATGTGTTAATAAATACAGTAATATCACAAACTCCACAAATGAATATCGAGGCGTTGAATTGTAAACCTTACAGTTATCTGTCAATTATCGATGACATGAGTTAGATGTTCATTTGTATTACCTCAATAAATCAATCACACTCACTTGTTAACAGATATTGTTTGCAATAATATAGCCTATGTATGTGTTCTGCAACCACTGTAATAAATTATGTCTTTAGTTAGCGCTCATTGTTCATATTTTTTTGTTTTGTAATATATTACAAATACAATATATAATGGAGGCTGGGTAGAGGAAATATAATACAACGCATATTATTCATATTTCCTGTTCTTGTTCGTCCTCTAACTCTCTGTCCCTGCCTCAGTTCCCTCAAATTCCTTAATCTCGTTTTAATTCTTTCACCTTTCTGGCTCCCCTGTGTTCGTCTCTCATTTCCCTTCTTGGTACATTGCAACCTTCACAACATTTGTCACTGGGAAAATATGGAAAGAACTCAATGGTCATATTTCTTCCTTTCCTCTCTTCGTTTTTTTATATTCCTTCTACTTAACACTTGCCTTTTCAAAGATGTATGTGCCTATTATTTCCATCACGATTAACTTTCAATTAAACACTTACTTTCATTAAATTAACCTCTACAATAAGCCTCACCAAAGTATCGAATCCAAATTTTTTTTTTTTTTTTTTTTTTTTTTTTTTTTTTTTTTTTTTCTATATTCCAACTACTCCCTCTCGGGCATAGGCTGAGAGCCTGTACATTCCACCGCCCAACACGGTGAAGCCCGTGAGGTCTTGTTCCAGTCTGGGGAGTGAGACATGCGAAGCATCCATCATGGCTCGAAGCAGCTCCATCTCTGAAGCGGCCGGTTGCTTCGCTCAAGTGCTTCACCGTCTCACCCTCCAGACTCAGACCCTCACTCTCAGAACGCCACCTATTGAGCAGTGAACTCACTAGGCATTGTCCCCCTGTAACATATTTTGAATATGGGAATATTCATACAGTGTTATTTAATCAGGGAACAACGAGGGTATTTTTTTGGCATTTCGGTGGGCTTTGTGGTAATGCACTGATACTAGGTACAGCACAAATTCAATCCCAATAATATCTTCCCATTGACATATCGGGATTTGAACCCGGGTCCATTGGATTACCAATCCAGTGGCATGACCACTCCACCACACCTCCTATTGCTACACTACACTAGCTATTGCTGGATACCTTGTTCCCCGAGGGGATGGCCATGAATGAATACCCGAAAAAATACGATTACAACTCACTGTAGGATAAATGGGAATGAATAATACAAAAACGTAGCTTCACGGATTACCTACCGGAGAGTGTAGATCTCAAAAACTCAACTAATTACCGCCCGTACAAGTGTGAGTTATCAGGCTATCTCTTACCACAGACCTGGATAATTACACCAGTACATAATAAGAGAAGACAAATGAAACAAGACAAAAGGAAACAACAGAGAGAGGTGGGAGAGTTTTAGAGGAAGAGAAGGGATATGAATTAAAACATGATGGAACAAAGAGAGAGCAAGAAAAGGTAAAGGGAATATTATGACACAGTTAATTAACGCAAAACAAAGTAAAGCATTTGGCAAGTGATATACAGAGTAAGTGGTGAGTGTCCCGTAAATATATTATACAATATCAGATTCTCAACACTGGTGGAAGTAATTGATATAAATAGGCAATCTATTTTGTACATATTGTATTTGTACCAGTTCATGTATTGATGGCGATAAACCTCGTCTTCAACGCCTACCACCTCCCCCCAACCGACATGCATTCTGACTGATACAATAATGACATTGTGCAGTTTACTTTTAATTTCAAATTACATAAACTAAGCTATAAACGCGACTATTCCACATCAGGGTGATACTATTTGATACAATAATATGTATCTTTACTGGAAAGTGTATCGGGTCATTGACTAATTACGCTGGAGCCTGGGGCTCCAGTGACTTAGGGCTCTATGTTGGGAGTCTGGAATAGAGTGCTGCTCTCAGCAATCTCAAATGTTTCCTGGAGTGGGAATCTGGTGTTGGAGCCAGAGGCTCCCATTTAACTGTTGTGTTGCAGTTTGTGTTGCTGTGTTTCATTTTGTTTCCACAACCACCATTGGGTGTCCAGGGCTCACATGTGCATGCATGCTTGTTATGCATGTGTGCATCTAAGTTTTACAACATAAAATAATTAGTTTTCCTAGTGGATTTTAAGCAGGTTCTCTGATTGAGTGTGTTCGATCCTCTCCTGGTAAAGTTTAAGGCTGGTCTCTTGCCATGGAAATTGATCACGCGGGGATTGCATTTGTGGCTTGGATTGTATCAAGTCTGTCAAGGACTTGATGATTAATAAGTGAAATGTATGTATTAATATATTATAGGCTTAAGCTCTTAACTGTTCCAAAATTACACATTCCAATATGGTATTAGATTTGTAATATACTAGATAATGCTTAGTTATTGTAGGATGATGCTTGGTAAATAGCAATACAGTCTGGCTTTGTTGTATTAACATTTACTCATAAAGAAAAGATACGAAAGAGGTACAAATTACACTTCAAGATAAAAGGTTTCGCGATTGACGAGATATGTTGGGGGGTTCTTATAAAATAAACTAGAAGGTATGGTAATACAATACTAATGCGAGAGCAAACATTTTTTCAATTAAATTACGAACAGAAGAATTAGTATACAGTATGGGAATAGTAATGCATAACTTGAAAGAAGTCAGGCAGTATAAAGACAAATTGCTAGGACGATCCTGATACCTTGAAAGCCAAACAAATAAATTAAGACGCAAAAAAAAAAAAAATCCCATTATGCCAAAAAATAAATAGATCAAAATAAACGCCGCAAATTTACAACAATTAGCGAAGGCAGGGCAAGGGTAAGGCAAAACATATACTGTATGTTCACCCCCAATAAACTAAAGTATAGCACATATTTTTGTGCAAACCTGTTTGCATATTAGCAAAACTGTGTGCGCGTTTGTGTGTGAGTTGTTGTTGTTGTTGTTGCTGTTCCTCAGGCTGTCTGGCCGAGCAGCCCCAAGGTCCCGAGCAAGGCCAAGGCCATAACCGAGCGCCCCCAAAGAACCCTCCCAGCTTACCACTAATAATGCCCAGGTGACCGAAGCCACTCAAAGGCGGGGAGCTGAGGAGGGCGCAGAAACGCCCGGGAAACAAAAGCCCCACCCAAGGCCCTGTGCCCCTCAGCAATTATAAAGGGAAAGTTGAGGGGCAAAGGAAAAATGTGACGCTTTGGCTCCCAATCTGCCAGGGTTGGCAGTAGGGAGGTCAATCCACGGAAAAGACGCGTCACTTGAGATCTAGAAAATATATGAGTAAAAGGAACAGTCAGAGTAAGCTATGGGTATGGCAGAGAACGCTCAACTCTCATTCTGATAGATCAGCCCATCACCACTGTGTGTGAGTAAAAAGTGGTTGTGTGTGAGAGAGGAGAGAGAGACTGAATAATGTAAGAATACAGAGACTACCAGTATACTAAATTTCCAGACTCTGCTAACATATTATACATAACGCACCCCGATATAACATAAATTCAAAGCGAAATATAAAAACAAAAATAAAAAATCTGGAAGTGGTGGGATAACAAAAGATTCTCAAAACATGTTTGGTCTGGTCCACATGATCCCTCACACAGCTCCCAACATTGGGGACAATATATACACAGGCACACTGTGTTTTGGAGTGTCTATATTTTTGAAAATGTAACTTACCCTTAGCCAATGTGTTACAGTGATGCCATTTTCAATTTATCCTGGATATAATATTTAGTAAGATAAACAAAAAAGTGAAAGCTTAATAAAACATATCATGATAAACGTTTTGAAAGTTCTGACTATTTAATTTACTTTCTGTTAGCAGGAAAGATTGCTTGAACTATACTTACATAAAGAGTTGTATAAAAGCACAACTGCGCACACATGGAAAATGGCTGTTAACCCGTGGAGCCCCGGCTAGTTTTGTAATGTTTGCGCACCAGAACCCGGCCGGTTTTCAAAAAATGGTTTTATTCCAGAAACAATAGCGAATGGGTTAGGAATGAAGGAAAAACCACGAAAAACCGCTCAAAAATCTTTAAAAATGGTCCTACAGAGCCCCCGAAAACGGATTTTACAAGAGTAAAAAATTGAAGGCAATTATCCCAAAAAACAGGTTATTGCGCGCTCGCGCGCACGCACGTGGACTTTGAGAGTTTTCAACCATCGGCACGGTTGCGTGGGATACGTACACAGTTCCCATACAAATCTGAGCCCTCTTGAGTGGCTACACCTGAGGTTACGGTCGGCGCAATTAGGGTGACGCGTCAGGCGCGTCTCTGGGGCTGTGCGTTACATACATCGCCGACGCGTCAGACGCGTCGCTGGGGCTGTACGGGTTAAATAACAATCAATTATTTTAGAAAATTTCTAGCTTTAGACGTCACACACACAGCTTCGTTCTCTCTCACATACATAAATTAACTCACTCTCTCTCACACAAACACACACACACACCAATATCTTTCACACACTCACACGGGGGCGCGTATACAATTTATTCATATATAAACGTGTCTGCTAAAAAAAAAACAAAAAAAAAACACTGGATTAATTGTGAGCAAGAAACAAAACGTACAATATTAAACCCATTGCATAATATGAAGTGAGCCATGTTTGACTATAGTATTTGAAGCGTAAATCTAATCAATTCCTTGTATAATAACTTTCGTCTGCCTCTTCTTGACTTACTGTTTATACAAGGGTCGAACGGCTCTTACAATCATATATACTACGGTCAAGGGAACGCGATCACACTTTATATGTGACCAGTCAGACAATGGCAGCATATATTACAATAACACTTGTGATAACTCTCCACGTAGACTTGTCATCAGGTAATCACAATCAGATATGCAAAGCAACACATGTTTCTAAACTAGCTCCCGAAATCACGTACAACAATTCCAAAGGGGGTTAAACTTTCAGCATAATCACTAATAAACGGCCATTAAGTAATATGGGAACTCATTTAACTAGGTTATCATATCATAAAAACATATCCCAACAATAAGAAAATTATCTTGCAGATTATTATTGCAGCTAAAAGCCCTCTCTGATAGTTCCAATGTTCATCTTGGCAGCAGTAGAAGTACCTGTGAACCTCACACCAAACTGTAAATACCGTATGGACAACATATTTCTATAATAGTATGTATGGTCACGTTTTGGATCATTTAACATGACCCAACCTTTTCAGTTGAGAGAGTAAGGGAAGGAAAAGGACACTACTGACCCCCCTGGTGAACAAGCCTACGTCTGTTCTATCCTAAATGACCTAGAGCAGTTAGTTCAGCAACCCACCCGTATCCCGGATCGCCTCGGAGATCGGCCCAACATTCTTGACTTGTTTCTAAATTCTAACCCTTCTTCTTATACTGTCGATCTTTTCTCTCCTTTGGGCTCCTCCGACCAATAACTTATCTCTGTCACCTGTCCTATCTCTCCAGTACGGCCACCCGATCCTCCTAGCCGGCGGCACTTGTGGCACTTTGGTGCTGCCGACTGGGAGGCTCTCCGGCAGTACTTATTTGATTTCCCATGGAATGATTTCTGCTTCCATGGCTGGGGACCCTCGGAGAGTGCTGAACGCATTACCGAGGTAATCCTATCGGGCATGGAAGCATACATTCCATTCTTTTTCTCTCCGACTAATGCTAACAAATCTTTGTTTACTCACGCCTGTTCTACTGCTGTCCATAATAAGGAGGAAACATTCAAACGGTACCGACACCTTAAAACTCAAGACTCTCATTCTTCCTATGTTTCTGCCCGGAATCAAGCCAAATCTGTTCTTCGACTTGCTAAGCACTCATTCATCAATAACAAATGCACTGAACTATCCAACTCTAGCTCTTCCCAAGCTTTCTGGCATCTAGCCAAAAACCTCTCCAACAATTTCTCTTCCTCGTCTTTCCCTCCCCTTTCCCACTCTGATGGCACAACCATCACTTCTTCCTCTGACAAAGCTAAACTCTTCGCTCAAACTTTTGCTAGAAACCCCACCTTAGATGATTCCAGTGCTATTCGTCCCTCTCCACCCTCCTCTCTCTTACTTATGCCTAATATCCTAATCTCTTCTAAAGATGTACTTTCTACCCTCTCTGGGCTTAATACTAAGAAGGCGTACGGTCCGGACGGTGTTCCTCCTGTTGTACTCAAAATCTGTGCTTCCATGCTGAGTCCCTGCCTAGGCAAACTCTTTCGTCTTTGTCTATCCTCTAACGTCTTCCCTTCATGCTGGAAGTTTGCTCTCATTCAACCTGTCCCAAAGAAGGATGACCGCTCTCAACCCTCCAACTATCGTCCAATTGCTCTCATCTCTTGTATTTCTAAAGTTTTTGAAACTATTCTTGCTTCGAAATTTCTTAAGCATTTCTCTTCTCATAATCTGCTCTCAGATCGCCAGTATGGCTTCCTTAAGGGTCGCTCTACTGGTGATCTTCTTTCATATCTTACTAACTCTTGGTCATCCTCCTTTCGGAACTTCGGTGAGACTTTTTCTATTGCACTAGACATATCGAAAGCCTTCGATAGAGTCTGGCACAAATCTTTAATTTCTAAACTACCCTCCTTCGGTTTCTATCCCTCCATCTGTGCCTTTGTCTCTAATTTCCTTTCCGACCATTCCATAGCTACTGTTGTGGACGGCCATCGCTCACTTCCTCACCCTATAAACTCCGGTGTTCCTCAGGGCTCTGTCCTATCTCCTATTCTCTTTCTAATTTTTAATAATTATCTTCTCAACTGTACCTCAATTCCCATCCATTCATACGCAGACGACTCAACCTTACTCTATTCCATTAGTTTTTCAGAACGCCCCAGCCAGAAATTCCTCAACGACAAACGGAATGAAGCCATAGAACACTTACATTCTGATCTAACTACTATCTCCAATTGGGGCAGAGAAAACCTTGTTACCTTTAATGCTTCCAAAACCCAATTTCTCCATCTATCTACCCGCCAGGAACTCCCAGCGGTCTATCCCTTATTCTTCAACAATACAAAAATCAATCCTTCATCTTCCTTCAATATTCTTGGCGTCTCTTTTTCTTCTGCTCTCAGTTGGAAGGACCATATTACCAGTCTTGCTAAGGCAGCCTCCCAGAAGCTGGGTTTGCTCAACCGCCTTAGGGGGTTCTTTACCCCTGCACAGCTTCTACCTCTGTACAGGGGCATAGTGCGTCCATGTATTGAGTATTGTTCACATGTGTGGGGAGGTTCCTCTCACACCGCTCTCCTAGACATAGTTGAAAGGAAGGCCTTTCGTATCATTAACTCCCGTCCACTCACCAATTCTCTGCAATCTCTCTCTCTCCGCCGCAATGTTGCATCTCTCTCGCTATTCTATGGCTACTATAATAATCAGTGTTCCTCAGAGCTTTCCCAGTGTATACCACCTCCTTCACGTAGGGCACGTGGTACCCATCTTGCAACACAATCCCACCCCTACTCTGTGCAACTCTCCAACCCAAGAGTGAAACTTTACTCTCAAACTTTCTTCTATTCAACAGCTGAGCTCTGGAACTCTCTCCCAGAATCAGTTTTCCCTCTTCCTATGACTTAAATTGCTTCAAACTCCGTGTTTCCAGGCATTTTGGCTCGAACGTCCCTTGATTTTGGCCCTGTCACTCTTTCAACTATGGGGGAGGCACTCGCTATAGACAGTTCTGCCTTTTGCCTCCCTCACTCACATAGAAAAAAAAATAGGTGGTGTACAGCAATAACGAGAATGAAATGAAACTGAACAAATATGTTAAGTGCTATATATATATAAATACTATAGAAAGAGTTTCATTCGTTATATAAATACGAACACAATCATAGGGCACTAAGTTGTGAAAGTGTTATGAAGAGAACAGTTCAGTCTCCATATAACGCACACACGGATCATCGCGCATTAAATTGGCCGGATAAATAATTTGTCAATTCCATTATTGTACAAGAGAAGATTAAGAAAAACAAATGTATTAAAATTACCTATAAATAAACACAATAATACCATATCAATGAGGACTGAATTCATATTTCTAAAGATAACATTGTATTTACTGCGCAGTTGGAGGTGGAGGATATTCCTCAACAACTTGGTGTGGGTGAAAAAGGCGGAGGTCCATAAATAGACTCCAAGACAGACGGAAGGGCAACGAAGCATATAAGCCTGAAGGAATGGTGTGAGAATGGAGGGAGGGGAGAAGAAAGGTGTGAACGGAGGACATCACGCCTTGATGGGGGGGGGGGGGGGATATCGAGGGGTTAGGAGGAGAGAAACAAATAAGCAGAGGAATTGAAGGGAAACTAATGGCATTGAAGGATTGAAAGGACGACACAGAAGATAAAAGAGTGGAGGAAGTAGATCAAGGTTACAACAAGAATAGAGCAGAGGCATGGTAGAGTGGTGTGTGTGTATGTGTGTGTGTGTGTGTGTGTGTGTGTGTGTGTGTGTGTGTGTGTGTGTGTGTGCCAAAGAACGGAAACACATCTTGTGAATATGGTGTATATAATCCTTATGTGAGTGCGTGCATACTTAAAAATACATTATGAACAGACAGGAGGGCGCTCAGCATAAAGAGTAGGGTCGGGGTGGGCCGAATTGCATGCAACCACAGAGGAAGATGCAGAATTGTAAATGCCTAAGTATGCAATGGCCATCAGTGCAGCAATGTATTATCAGTATCGGGACATTGAGAGAGTTAATATAAATATAGATTGATTAATTCTGATAAAACTCTATACATGCAATAAACATGAACAAATTAAGTCAGAACCAACATATAAAATACATAAAATTCTTACCTTACGTCAACCAGGACTGTTTTCCAGAAGTTGTGTGTACTCCCTCAAAGTTGGCAGAGTTTGTGTTATCTTGTTCTATTCCTCTTGATCCTTTACAAACTTTCATTCCTGTGGTGTCCTTTGTATCATCTCCCGGGGACCGTGATGTCTGTGGAAAAGAAGTTAAGTTATGAACACATTACTCCAGTATATCTAATTATCTATGAAGGTCAGCACACACATTTTATGGACTTTACTTATGAACATATGGTGAAGTTCTCAAACAAGTATTCCAGGAATTGACGAGCACGAAATACACACAACACTTGCAGACAGTCAATGCAAAACCAAACCGTTTATAATCTGATATAATAAAGACCGGTAGTTGGGATAACAAAAACGATGAACAAGTAGTTCTTAATTTGTGAATGAGCAAAATACTATTCACTTCGTGTGCTTGTGCGTGTGCGTGCGTGCGTGCGTGTGTGTGTGGAGAGAGAGAGAGAGGTGATGCGGTAAAAGAGTCAACAGTATACCAGAAAGGAAAGAACACTCATAACAGAAGTGGAGGAAGAGGGAGACGGTTAGACACCTCTTCAAATAGAAATTAAAAACAAATCTATTGTTTTATTGTCATTGTTATTATCATTATAAACTTGAGTATCAATCTAAAAGGATACTGCCACCATTCCTCATTAAGATGCAGACTATAACTGACCACACACACACACGTCTTCATATTGTATACTTAATTCAGTACGGCATGTGTTTGATTAAATCATTAGTGTTTAGGACAAAAATATATATTAGTAGAGGAGGAAACTACAAAAACAAAAGACAAGTGATAGAGAGAAAGGGTGGAGAATAATGTGATGAAAGTAAACATTATTATAAACTACTGAACATATAATATAGAAATGAAAGAGAAGGAAACTGATAACATTATGACAACATATTTTTTTTCTCAAAAACATGAAAAACAGGCAAAACAAACAGGTTATAAGTGCGCAACGGCATCCTCCATTCATTAAATGTATGCAACAATTTAATTTAAACTGTTGTAGGTTGTAAACTTGGGAAACTATTTGAAAGCCTCATAAATATACTAATGTTTTTGTTGTTGGTGCTACTATGTCTGCGAACTTGAGTGGTAGAATGGTCATAGCAGTTGGGGAAGCATTGTTATTAACCATTTAGACGATGTCGATCAACTGCAGACATTCTTTGCCTTCTTACGCATCAAATCAACCAAGCTACAGACCAACATGGTGAAACACATACAATAGCACTGGATAATATTATATCAAAGGCATTTGATAGAGTCTGGCATCAATCCTTATTGTCGAAGATGTCACACTACGGCCTTGCATCATTAGTTCCACTAATTTCTTCTTATCTTCATAACAGAAAAATACGTGTAATGGTAGATGGCCTTTATTCTCAATTTCACTCAATAAATGCTGGTGTTCCCCAGGGATCAGTTTTGGCCCCAACTCTGTTCCTCATTCATATCAATGATCTCATATCTACCACTCATAATCCAATACATTCCTACGCAGATGACTCAACACTCCACAGTTCCTTCACATTTACCAATTCTTTCACCCAACCCGATCTTATAAATTCAAAAATAAACACTGCAATTTCTCTGAACCAGGACCTTTCTAGAATTAATGAATGGGGACAAAAGAATCTAGTTTCCTTTAATGCACAGAAAACCAAGTACATTCAATTTTCTAACCGACAGAATCTCACTGACTCCCATATATTTGTTAATGATGTAAATATTCCCACTTCCCCTAGTATTGACATTCTCGGTGTAACATTAACTACTAACTTGAGCTGGACACATTATGTTAGAAGCATTGCTAAGAATGCCTCTAAAAAACTGGGACTCCTGTACAGAGTTCGAGAATTCTTCACTGACGAGCAGTTGGCCGTAATATATAAAAGTCATGTGCGTTCTCAGATGGATTACTGTTCACCTCTGTGGGGTGGAAGTGGAGTGGTTGCATTGAGGCAGTTGGACAACATTCAAAATAAAGCTATTAGATTAATCAATAACCCTGCAATCACACAGGACCTTCCTACATTATCCATACGAAGAAACGTTGCATCCCTTGCATTATTCTACAGATATTTTCACAGCAATTGTTCCGAGGAACTTTCTTCAATTGTGCCGCCTCTCCACATCTTTCCCTGTAGAACTAGGGCAGCTGAGAGCGCCCATGAATTTACACTTTCTCCTCCACAATGCAGAACTTCTGCTTATCAGAATTCATTTATCCCCAGAGCTACTACTCTTTGGAATTCACTTCCCTCGAATTGCTTTCCACAAACTTACAATCTACTAATGTTTAAATCCAGTTGTTACAAAATGTTTATGAATGGAGGATGCCTTTAGGCACATGGACCTTTTTGTTTTATCTGTGTTTTTCCTTCCTCCGTTCATTGTCTCTTAAAAAAAAAAAAAAAAAATTAAGGGGGGATGGGCTATTTATTTACTCATTTATGTATCTTTTAAATATGTGTTTAGTTACCTCCGCTTTAAAAAACACACACATAAGACCCTCATTCTTGAGAAATTGTTACAGTTTTCGATAGAAAAAAGTCCCGACCGACCGAAGACCAGTTCCTCTTAAAATACAGGCACGCTATCATTCACCAGGAACAAAAATGACACCTAAATGACACGAAAAGTCTTAATATAGATTAAGAAATGGGGGCGAAAGGTCTTAAATTCGCCAAACTAATGGGCCGAACGTCTAAGAATCTGAAAACTAATGGGGCTAAACATGAGGAAGAAGGGAGACCAGAAAAAAACGAACTGTCTCCGCGCAACACGACGGGGCACGTAATGTGACGCAAAGGTGGGAAGTTAATCTTGAGGCATGATAAATGTAAAAGGGGGGCAATATGGTGAGGACTCTGGGGTGTAGGGAGGACGGCGGAGGGGGAGGGAGGGAGGGGTGGGGGGGGTGGGGTGATGGTGTATAGAGTTAAGGGGGCCCACCTCGTGTTTTTCCCTCTTTCTCACTCTCTCTCTTTGGCTTGTATCCATTCGGGCCCATTCAGCCTACTGGGTTAAGACTTTTACTCCCATCCAGGTGTCGATATTTGCCTGGCAAGCGGTAACAAACCAGCATATATGTATTTTTGTTTTGACAGTCAGCTAAATTTGTACATTTTTTGATAGAAAAATTTCTCCGGCAAAGCCGGATTTCGCCATACAATGCTGGCTCTCTATCGCTCGCCAGGAAGAAATAGACACCTGGATGGGGATAAACGTCTTAAAACAGTTGGCTGAATGGGGCCGAATGGATACAAGCCAGAGAAAGAGATAAAAGGAGAGAAAGATAAACAAACGGTGACCTCCCTTAACAGGTATAGGAAGAGTGAGTGAGGCCATTTGTACATCCAAGGAGTTAGTGTTGTGGATTTATGGAGGGGCTCGGGAACTTCTTGGTGACGGGGACTAATGGGTCATAATGAGTCTCTCTCGCTCGCTCTCTCTTGTGGATGTGTGTGTGTGCACGGGCTTGTGTTAGCTCCCTATTAACCCTTTGAGTACCAGCAACGTGTGTTATGTTTTATTCTAGCTATATGTAGACGATATTATGCAGCTTATGATGGATCTGTGGCAGTTGAAAGGGTTGGTTGAGATAGTCTGAAGCCTTATTATTGATAGAGGTCCTTCCTAAGATGTATAAAATCGTCCAATAGTTGCCAGAATATGATGAAAAGGGCGTCCCTGGTACTGAACGGGTTAATGTGGAAATGGAGAGAGTGTGGGGAGAGGGGGCAAGAGGCGGAGTTATAGGTAATATATAAGGTTGAGTTGGTAGGGAGTGGAGAGTGAGATAGGAGGAAGAGTGATTGAGAGTGAGTGGTTCTCTGGAGTGGTACAGGGCTAAAGTACAGAAGGGGTTAATCTCGCATCCAAGTTCCTGACATGCTAGTGTTATCACAACTGTTGACCACATTTCTTCATTTCATTCGTTTTCGTTCTCTTCCAAATTATTTTCAACTACACCGGTTCTCTCTCTCTCTCTCTCTCTCTCTCTCTCTCTCTCTCTCTCTCTCTCTCTCTCTCTCTCTCTCTCTCTCTCTCTCTCTCTCTCTCTCTCTCACACACACACACACAACATCCACCAGAGCAAGTATTTCTGGATCATACGAATATTCCCACTAGCATGAGGGCAAAGAAAATGGTTTATGTCTGTATGTGAATTTATAGCATATCAAGGCGTGTTTATCATTTTTATGCTGCTGGATTCGGGAGATTTATCGATAATATTTCTTGCTCTCCTAGAATATATTTATTGTGTAAGTAGCGGTAAATGGCGTTACCCAGGCTGGACAATAGAGATCCACACCGCCACATTATACTTAATAGTATAAAGACTTATAGTGTACAGTTGGTCAAGGATGAAAGTATACAGTTTTTCGTCTGCTATAGCCACACATAGTTTGTCATGTTGGTAGCCCTGGTAGCCATATCTCAGAGCCCGCCCACCTTATACAGGGTGTTTAAAAACGTGTTCCTGGACTTAGTTGTCAGACGGAAATATGAATATATTGCTCTATAATCTTTGACGTGAATATCACTTCGGAGATATTAAACACTTAATGTTATTGATAGATATACAAGAAATGCGAGAGTGAAAACGAAAATCAAAACGTCTACCTATATACGATATATCAGTGGAATACAGGTCCATTTTCACACGTGGAAATATGTGGCAAACAATGTATGGTATGGTGATATCAATGTTGCAGTTGGTTTGCAGGTGTTCTGCTGATAAAAATAACAATAATAATAATAAATAAATAAATAAATACAAATCACAAGTAAAGCCTCATTATGCTTCGAGGACTGACTCATAAAGCAATGGCGCTCGCAAGATGAGTAAAATTGCTGGGTCATTACCCTATTGAACACACAGGCTTCCTTACGTCCACGTTTAGGAATTAGATTTTTGTGTTTCTAAAGTAGACGAATATGGAGTGGCTATAAAAGATATTACGATATACACTTAACATTATAACATTCATAATAAATAATGAGTAGAAAGAGGAATCTAATAATACTTGTTAATTAATAAGTAGGTAAATATTGATATTTCACTTTCATCCCCAAGACTGGATTATATGTGATCCAAAGGGCAATGAAACGGAGGCGAGCGCCGCGGCTACGCGCTGTTCCAGCGTATGCCCCCAGCTTTGTTTTGCTATCTCCATTACAGTGTTTAGTCACCCTGAAGGTTTATGAATAATTCTCTAACTTTTGATATTTATGGAAACGCTTTTTCGAAGCACTCCGTATATTAATTAATGTATCAATATAATAAACCCCATGTGTGTTGGGATGGTTTGGGCTAGTGGAAAGGCTGTCATGGCTGCCAACATGACAAACCATGTGTGGCTATAGCAGACGAAAAACTGTATTTCGTATCATTAACTCCCGTCCACTCACCAACTCTCTGCAATCTCTCTCTCTCTCCGCCGCAATGTTGCATCTCTCTCGCTATTCTATCGCTACTATAATAATCAGTGGTCCTCAGAGCTATCCCAGTGCATACCACCTCCTTTACGTAGGGCACGTGGTACCCGTCTTGCAACTCAATCCCACCCCTACTCTGTGCAACTCTCCAACCCAAGAGTGAAACGTTACTCTCAAACTTTCTTCTACTCAACAGCTGAGCTCTGGAACTCTCTCCCAGAATCAGTCTTTCCCTCTTCCTATGACTTAAATTGCTTCAAACTCCGTGTGTCCAGGCATTTTGGCTCGAACGTCCCTTGATTTTGGCCCTGTCACTCTTTCAACTATGGGGGAGGCACTCGCTATAGGCAGTTATGCCTTTTGCCTCCCTCAATCACATAGAAAAAAATAAAATAAAAACAATACTTTCATCCTTGACCAACTGTACATGCCACCATGGATAAATTAGGCCAGAGTAAAAACATAAAACAATTTCGAACACAGGACACTTTGGTTATGTTTATGGTGTTGTCCGAGGCACGTGAAGTAAAATATTGGTATAATTATTTGAAGAAAATAAGAGAGTCCCGATCGGTATATTAGAAGACGTATTTAAGGAAGACAATCAGTAGAGCTGGCTAGAGGACACTTGGTTTAACAGGTGAGGCAGGATGCAATTAGAATAGACACGATGAAAATATAAAATTGAATGAAAAGTGGATAAAAATAAACCCAACTCCCTGTATATTACACATAATAAACCCAACTCCCTGTATATTACACATAATCTAATAACATAAACCCAACTCCCTGTATATTACACATAATCTAATAAAATAAACCCAACTCCCTGTATATTACACATAATAAACCCAACTCCCTGTATATTACACATAATCTAAATATTTAATTTCACTCCCAACACCAAACACTTATTTACAGTATTTATCTATTCCCTAACGCCGTGATCCCCGAAGGGGTGGACACGAACGAAACGCCCTCATGCACCTCTGTCCCCAGTCAGTCTATGATTTCCTAACCAGCACCGCGTTCATTCATGTACTTCTTCACTCCATTCTTCCACCTCTCTCTGAAATAAATGAAAGCATGTGATCTTCCCGGGATTCGAACCTGGGATACCACCTACAGATTTTAAACACTCTAACCATCACAACACCAAGAGAGTTAAAAGTTAAGTACATAGCTACGATTATATATCCATTTATCGAATACTGGATATAAATTTACTCATGTACTGAGACCCAACTGCACACTGAATACCGTACTGTTTAAGCAAAAGGAAAACACAATTTATGGGGCACAAATCTCTAAGGACCGATCTTGCTATGAAATGTTCCTGAACTTATAGGAATATTCTAATATTAAAGGGAAGAAGAAGACAATGTGATACACATAAAGTAGGTGGAATTCTTGTGGAAATGGGCAATTTAGAATATTTTAAATGCTCGTGTGTAATTAACGCCTTTCAGCAAGGATTAACTATTGAAACATAGTATCAAACGACGGAGTCTTATGCAAATATAATAATGTGAATATATGAAGGTGATTAATATCGGACCTTGTATTACTTTGAGGGAAAGGATGAATACAATTAATACGAATATTTGGTACATCAGTAAGTACGGTCTTGGATAATTAGATTATAAGTAGTATGAAATAAACAAAATATATATATATATATATAATGGTAAAACAGCAGATTCCACAGCCGGTTTCTTAGTCTGACAGAATACATAAAACGTCTGGGTGTTTGTATAAAGAAAGAGTTCACTATTTGCCGTCCACTTCTCCTCCTCCCTGACTCCTTTCCTGGCCTTTATAAACTTTCCTCGCTTCTTTTCCCTTTCACTTCCCCTCACCCGATACCTCACAGGCTTTTTAGTTTCTCTATTTGGCACAGTTCGCCATTTTTCTATATATGTTGTTACTTATACCGAAAATATGAGAGAGAGAGAGAGAGAGAGAGAGAGAGAGAGAGAGAGAGAGAGAGAGAGAGAGAGAGAGAGAGAGAGAGAGAGAGAGAGAGAGAGAGAGAGAGAGAGAGAGAGAATAAATATTGGGGATAAATAAGAAAGAGGGTGAAGAAAGGGGAGATACACTACTGTAAAGTGAAGAGAAAGGTGGAATCTGTGTGGGAAGATACAAACAGTCTTATACAAACTTCCACTTTTACTCACTACATTGATTGTTGTTTTTGTGTACGGTTTTGTAACGAGATAATACAACATTTGTAGAATATTGTTCAGAGAACAGACAATGCAATTATCTATGAGTGGGTATGGTATCATAACGTCTTGTATTGGCTTTGATCTTGCTACTACTATATAACATATTTGTATGGAATATTGTAGTTACAGTAGGCTACATTAATGGTATTATATAGAAATATTCCTTGTATCAACATACTGCATTGGAATAGGTTTAACATATAGTGTATAATTTTATGTGTAAATGATTGTAGAAGTAAATATATCGAATCATACATACATACGTACAAAAGACAAGAGGCCATAAATGTTTGTAGCTCGGATGCTTCGAAGCAAGGAGGAAGATAGGAAGTAGTAGCTAGGTAGTGAGGAAGGGGTTTACTGTAGGAAGGAGAGAAACAGGGTATAATGCGTTAGCACTATTGTTTGTAAATAAATTGTGCTTAGGGGCATGGGGGTGAAAGGGACAAACATACACAAAATCATACACAACAAGAGTTAAGAAATCATATGTACCGGTACCCCAGAACACCTCCCTATGATATTAATGAAAGCAAAGCCAATAGTGGGAGGAGACTGTTCATATGTCTCATCGATGGAGGAACCCAGCATCTCTCGGATGTAAGCAGAATGCGATAACCAATGAGCCACAAGTTTAATCAATCCCAGACAGGGTTGCTTTCAGTAGTTGGAGTGTAGTACAATAATGTGCCGCCTCAACACTGCCCATCATACCATCACTATAGCTTTTTTTTTTTTTTTTTTTAAAGAGACAATGAACGGAGGAAGGAAAAAAACAGATAAAACAAAAAGGTCCATGTGCCTAAAGGCATCCTCCATTCATAAAATGTTTGTAACAACTGGATTTAAACATTTGTAGATTGTAAGTTTGTGGAAAGCAATTCGAGGGAAGTGAATTCCAAAGAGTAGTAGCTCTGGGGATAAATGAATTCTGATAAGCAGAAGTTCTGCATTGTGGAGGAGAAAGTGTAAATTCATGGGCGCTCTCAGCTGCCCTAGTTCTACGGGGAAAGATGTGGAGAGGCGGCACAATTGAAGCAAGTTCCTCGGAACAATTGCTGTGAAAATATCTGTAGAATAATGCAAGGGATGCAACGTTTCTTCGTATGGATAATGTAGGAAGGTCCTGTGTGATTGCAGGGTTATTGATTAATCTAATAGCTTTATTTTGAATTTTGTCCAACTGCCTCAATGCAACCACTCCACTTCCACCCCACAGAGATGAACAGTAATCCATCTGAGAACGCACATGACTTTTATATATCACGGCCAACTGCTCGTCAGTGAAGAATTCTCGAACTCTGTACAGGAGTCCCAGTTTTTTAGAGGCATTCTTAGCAATGCTTCTAACATAATGTGTCCAGCTCAAGTTAGTAGTTAATGTTACACCGAGAATGTCAATACTAGGGGAAGTGGGAATATTTACATCATTAACAAATATATGAGAGTCAGTGAGATTCTGTCGGTTAGAAAATTGAATGTATTTGGTTTTCTGTGCATTAAAGTTAACTAGATTCTTTTGTCCCCATCCATTAATTCTAGAAAGGTCCTGGTTCAGAGAAATTGCAGTGTTTATTTTTGAATTTATAAGATCGGGTTGGGTGAAAGAATTGGTAAATGTGAAGGAACTGTGGAGTGTTGAGTCATCTGCGTAGGAATGTATTGGATTATGAGTGGTAGATATGAGATCATTGATATGAATGAGGAACAGAATTGGGGCCAAAACTGATCCCTGGGGAACACCAGCATTTATTGAGTGAAATTGAGAATTTTGGTTTCATGCTAACCGTGCCACAGCAGGACTTAATAAAGTCCCTATTTCAGCACCTGCACCTATAGTACCTGCAACCACACAAGCTTTAACAGTGCTACACAACACACGGCCATATTAAGACTACTGCACATTAGGCAACCAGGACTATAGAACAGCAAAGTCCTGCCGCACCACTGCCCCAACATGCAAACACTGTGGCGTCAAACAGCCCCCAAGTAAAGGTGCGTCCACACTGGCAACAAAACATGTTGGCAACACATAATACAACATAGTAGACAACAACGTATTAAGTTGTTATTGATACAGTGTTGCAGACAATCATGTTGGTAATAATGTGTAGTACCAACATGTCTGCAATACTGTATCATTAACAACTTACTAGGTTGTTGCCTTCTATGTTGTATTTTGTGTTGCCGACATGTTTGGTTGCCAGTGTGGACGCACCTTAAAACTCTAGTATAGTCCCCTGTGTTTGAGTCATCATCCTCATCGTCATCTCTGATGCCTTGTTTCCCCTTGGGAAACCCCCGCTACAGGATGACCATGACAAAAACGCCTCCAGTTTACTATGTCAAGACATGCTTCCTTTGCCCATACCACAATGCCCCTTCCATCACGTGGATGAAATAACACGACCCATGAATATAGAGGTAGATATAGTACTGGAATGGATAAATTCAAATACACAATCTCTCATGTTGAAAAGACAAATTAAGGTATTCTTCATATGAAAGAAAAATGTACTGAGGCACATGTAAATGTATGCATAAGTGGTAAGATTGTAACAAGGGTGGTTTACACCATTTCTTGGGAGTGATAGTTGATAATATATTTACATGGTGTGAACATATTAAAACTGAAAAACAATATGTCAAAGGGAATAAGAATCTTATGTAAAGTTCGTAGAGTGCAAGGTGTATCTACCCCTGTTACACTCTTCAACAGTTTTCTAAATCCGTATCTCACCTATGGAATAAACGGCATGGGGGGGGGGGGGGCGTCAAGTGAATGTTATATTAACTCTATCATTAAAATGCAAAACTCTGCAATTCGAATTATAACAAATTCACAGCATAGAGCACATAAGAAGCCACTTGAAAACAAAATGGCTTTCAGTTAAAGATATTTACAAATGCTGTGTTGTAGTGTAGATGTACAAATTCATTAATAATCGATTACCACCAGTTATTAAGGACATGTTTTCAAGAAATTACGACATAGTAATTATCCAACAAGGCAAGGCAATCTGTTATGAGTTAATAAAGATAACATCACTTAGTCAAAGATCCTATTGATATACAGGCTAGGAGGGATATAGTAAAATTATTGTTAACAAAATATTCACAAGTCAGCTCAATTTCAGAATTTAGGAAAATATTGAAAGATTATAAGTTGGGAAATCAGTTGTTGGATAAACTGTTCATTACTCATTAAAATGTTACACGTTTACTAATGTTCTCTCTTTGATTCTGTATTTTGCCTCGAAGTCTATGGTTTCACAAATTTTTCTATAACACACCATTACATTACATTTCCCTACATTTAAATTTCACTTTCTTCTTGCCCATACACTGTCGAAGTCTGTGATCACTCTCTGAAGTTCTTACACATTTTCCGCCAACAGGACTGCATCGTCCGCATATAGGCATGTTAAAATCTTTCACTTTCTTCCCTCTGATTCCAGCTTATCTTCTATACTCATTGATCCCACCATACATTATCTAATTAGTCCATTCATGTAAATATATTGTTTTGTTTTTTATGTATTGGAAAAAATATGAAGCTGTAGTGTGGTGTGCTGTTCAGTGTAGTGAAATTATAGAAAGAGGTAATGTGTGTATATAGCCTCTCTGTGTAACCGAGAAACAAACAGAAACAGAGAGGGAGGCCACACAAGTGAAACAGGGGTTCCAGAAAAACCCAATCACATGCCTATGAGGCTTCCCATGGGTATTGCGCTGCTCGATTGCTTAGCTGTTAACACATCCCACAGACCCTCCCAATCTACTTTGTCGTAGGGTTTTTCCGAATCCATGAATGCTGCATAGAGTTTTCTATTATTGGCCAATTAAATACGTCTCTACCAACAACCGCAATGAGGCTAGCTGGTCAAATCAACCCCTGCCCTTTGTGAAACTACCCTGCTGTTCACCTATGTTATCATCTGTTACCTTAAGCAGTCTCTCTGATACTACTCTTGCCCTTCCGGGTATGCTAGGCAAAGTAATTCCCTTTAAATCTTGTTTTCCTCTCTACTACCCTTCCCTTTGTACAGGGGCACAATCACTGTTTTCCTCCAGTCCTCTGGTACACTTTCCGTTCCCATTGCTAATTTACAAAACTTATGCATTATGTATACAGCTTCATTTGCCCCATATCTCAGCATTTCACCTATGTTATCTACTCCAGCAGTTTGACCCATATTAAGTCAATTCATAATTTATTTTACTTCTCTGCTTATATGTTTTTCGTCTACCCTGTTTATTCTTCCTCTAGTCCATAATTCTACAGCCCCCCCCCCCCCTAGTTGCCTTATGTGACACGCAGTAGGATGTAATAGGCTTATTTATTTTCCTCCACCATAAAACGAAATCCCCATTACCTCCGGGGGGGGGGGGGGGGGAATTATGTTCACTGAGATACTTGTATGGAGCGAATTCTAAAATCAAACAGAGAAACCGTGTCAGCCCATTTCTAAATTACAAACATCATCCAAAAATATACTTATACACCCTCTTCTACACACTACACTATACAAAATATGCACAGACATAATATTATGTAGTGAACTGAAACCTGAACCCAACACAGAGAACAAAGGAGTGGAGGTGTGAGCGGCGGGAGTCAATTATCAAAACGAAAAGAAAAGTATTTAAAAAAACGCCAAAAAAAAAACGATATATATATATATATATGTACTGTGTGTATATATATATATATATATATATATATATATATATATATATATATATTATATATATATATATACTGTATATATAAACCTGTCATGACCTATAAATCATAAATATGGGGTCAATTAGAGTTATTACAAATGAAATTCTTAAAGCAAGTTTTGTGTATACATACGAAAACAAGTACGGATATGGTGTATGGGGAGCTTGGGGTCTATCCATTGGAGATATATAAAAATATATCGGATGATTGGTTATTGGGTGTCCCAATACTGTTAGATGTGTTAGATAATGTACGGTTAGGCAAAAATACTAAATTGCGTTACCTTATGAATAAGTATTTGTTATTTTCAGATATGACTTGTATTTATTCTTCTCCATGGATAAATTGCTTAACAAATATGTAATGACTGCGGAATGTCAGGTGTGTGGTTATCACAATATATTGCTAATAGAGTATGGTTCAAACTGGCAAGGGATCTGAGGTTGAAGATCAATGGATAATATATTACTTGAAACAGTAATTTGTTAACCAAATCTACTCGTAATAGTTACAGAGTATATACAGAAGTGTATGGCTTGGATGAATATATTTTAAAGCTATGCGAAGGTGATCGCATACTAATGAGTAAACTACGAACCAGTAATACTAAATTGGCTATAACTGCTGGTAGATATCAGGATATTAGTAGAACAAATCGTATTTGTGGAAAATGTGAGGCTGGTGTTGTTGGTGACGACTACCATGTATTGTTTATGTGTCAAAATGCTAATATTCTAGTTTGACAAATCAACATTTTGTAAGTTACTCTAGACGTAGACCAACGCATTTCAAGTACAAGTTGTTGATGCAAACGAATAATGTTCATGTACTGAATAAGTTATCATTTTGTTTAGAGCTGTGTTTGGTATTTTTATAAACAAATAAAACATAAAAGTATAATTACTTTGTAGTATAGATTGAAGAGCTGTGCTCCATATTTTTTGTTTTGTAAATGTCTGAGCCTAATACAAATATGCTATTCTATTATATTATATTCACAGAAGCTGATTCACAAAACTAGTTACATAATATAATATAGAAGTAAGTTATATACTCCCCAAGATATACAGTTTCATCCCCTCACATTTACAACACGTGTCAGAATGTATGTAGATATAATATCAACACTTACTAATAGAAATATTGATTATTTTTAATAATTTACCTACAATTCAATATCAATTACTTCACATCTTCCCATAAATGTATACACGTATAAACGAGATCTGTATATAGCCTGGGCATTGATCATATTATTTTCAAATTACCGTTCCTTTAACGGGAAAATCACATGATAAACGCATTATAATAAGCTGATTGACTGGATATCAGGAAAGACGCAAACAGAGATACTGAAGCAATGTATTTCGGTTTTTCATTACAAAAACTTGACGAAGGAAAACTTTGAAATGAGGTTATTATATATTGGGGAGAAGTGATGGTGGTGAACATAATTATCTGTAAGAGGAAAACACAATATTGTGGGGGTGAAGAGGGTGTGGGTACAAACAGGCTTTGCCATACAGAGAAGGAAAGGAGTGATAGAGAGCAGAAAGGCTAGCAAGCAGAGATGGAGGACATAATGTCAGTGAATGAATGCACACACGAGAGAGAGACAGAGAGAGAGAGAGAGACAGAGAGAGACAGAGAGAGACAGAGAGAGAGAGAGAGAGAGAGAGAGAGTACAAAGTACAAAGGAGTACAAAGGAAATCAAGCAACAACAGATCTAGTGACCCTTCTAGGTTGCTTGTCCTCCAAAACACTGAGGATCAAGTGTCCAAACAGTGGTTTAGAGTGGGTAAGGGAACATTGGAAAGGGAACTACTGCCCTGCCACTAACGTGGCAGGACTAGGAAGTTAGTAGGGGACATATGGGTTAGTAACTGAGGGGAGGATAAAGTTATTCATTTACAAACGCAGTCAGTCGCGGGTTTGATGCGAGATATTTGTCTAGGCGGAATTTAAATGAATCAACGGTGCTGCAGTCTATAACGTCTCGGGGAAGCCCATTCCACAAGTTGACAACTCGATTGAAGAAGAAATTCTAAGATTCGTGCGAGTTAAAAGATTTACCAATAATTTTGCAACCGTTTCCCCGCGTGTAATTAGATTGGTCGATAGTGAAGTACTTACTACAGTTCATATTGTCGATGCCTTTGATGATTTTGAACACTTGAATTAAGTCGCCTCTTAATCTGCGCTGGGTTAAAGGAAATAGATTTAATTCTCTAAGACGCTCTTCGTATGGTTTGTTCTTTAGGCTAGGTATCATTTTGGTAACTCTACGTTGAATTCGTTCTAGCTTGTTTATATCTTTTTGGTAATAAGGGCACCAGGATTGAACGCAGTATTCCAGAAGAGGGCGGACTAAGGAATTGTAAAGGGTTAGGATAACTTCTTTGGATTTATGCTCAAATGACCTGCCTATAAAGCCAATTATTTTGTTTGCCTTCTTAACAACTTCTGAACATTGTTGACTCGGTTTTAGGTTACTCGATATTGTTACTCCCAGATCAGTTTCTCTGTTTACATTCTTAAGCTGAGTGCCATTCATCGAATAGTTTGCTTTCTCATTTAGGTATCCGACATGTAGTACTTTACATTTATCCGCATTGAAACTCATTTGCCAAATTTGGGCCCAACATGACAATTTATCTAGATTGTGTTGCATATCGTCAACTTGTTCTTTTGAGAGTACGCTATTTGCAATTTTTGTATCGTCAGCAAATTTTGAGATTGTGCAGGTGAGACCCTCATCTATGTCGTTGATGTAAATTAGAAAGAGAATTGGTCCTATTACCGATCCCTGGGGTACCCCGCTACTTACATTGGTCCATTTAGATGCCTTACCGTTTATGACTACCCTTTGCTTTCTGTTGCTGAGCCAATTTTCTATCCATTTCAACACACCGTCTTGTATTCCATGCGCTTTTAGTTTTAGCAGTAAACGTTTGTGGGGAACTTTGTCAAAGGCCTTTTGAAAATCAAGGTATATAATATCTACAGCTTTACTCTCATCGTAGAGGTTGAGGATATCGTGGAAGAAGTCTAAGAGGTTTGTTAAACAGGAACGTTTTTTACGAAAGCCGTGTTGAGTATCTTTAAGTATGTTATTTTCCTCCAAGTGATTTACGAGTCTGTCTCGTATGACCGTTTCTAGCATTTTACATACAACTGAGGTTAAGCTAATTGGACGATAGTTACTGGGTAGGGATTTGCTGCCTTTTTTGAATATCGGTGTTACGTTGGCTAGCTTCCACTGATCAGGCATAGTTCCAGACTGCAAGGATTTATTGAATAGTAATGTCAGTGGTTTGGAGAGCTCATTCTTAGCTTCCTTTAGAACTCTAGGCGAGATTGTATCAGGTCCTGGCATTTTATTTACCTTGAGTTTATCTAAACAATTCAATACTTCTCTCTCTGTAACGGTGATATTGCTTAGAACATCTGAATTATCAATCTGAATCGGCGATGGTGTAGGGATATCACTGAGGTCTTCTGTTGTAAAAACTGATGCAAAGAAGGTATTGAGGGCATTACTCATTTGTACTTCGTCTTTGGTGTATTCTCCTTTTTCATCGACTAACGGTCCAACAGTTGAAGTAACTACTTTTTTCTTTCTGATATAACTATAGAATTCTTTCGGGTTTGTTTTACTTTGATTCGCAATATGTAACTCTAAGGTCTTTTTACTTTGCTTAATTAACTTTTTGGCTTTGCGTCGTAGCTCTACAAATTTCACCCGTTCTTCGTCATTTTGTGAGGATTTTAATCTATCATTAGCACATTTTTTAGCAAGCAGGCAGTTTGAAATATCTTTATTCCACCATTTGGGCTTATTATTATGGCCTGGACGCCGTATTTTCGATGGTATGCAGTCTTGCACTGCTTTTAGGTAAGTGGTTTCGAATAACTTCCAAGATGTATTTATGTCGTTATTGTTAATTAAAAAGCTCCAGTCAGTTTCTTTAAACATAGCTCTAAGTTTATGGAAGTTTGCTTTCTTGAAATTAGGGACTTTTTCGATGCTACTATTTGGTTCGTTACTAGTAAACTTTAAAGTGAAAGTTATCGTACGATGGTCGCTGTTACTGAATTCATCACCAACATTCAAATTCTCTATCAATTCTTCTTTTGTTGCAAGTACAATGTCAAGAACGTTATTACCACGGGTCGGCATTCGAACAAATTGATAAAGCGAACTCTCTTGCAAGTTCGTATACAAGTCATGTCCGGAGTGTGAAGTAAGAGTATCGCCCCACTTGGTCACCGGTAAATTAAAGTCGCCAAAAATTACGGTATCTTGTGAGTTACTTACATCTGCAATTTGTTCGTAAATTTCTCGGTCAGTTTGCACTGATTGAGCTGGAGGTCTGTATATTAACGCAAGTATTATTTTTGTACCTTTATTATTCTTTATTAGCACAAAAGATGTGTCGACGTTCACAATTTGAGGTTTTGACACGAGGGTCGGGTTAAGACTTTCTTTGATATAAAATAAAACGCCACCTCCATTTTTTTTTATTCGGCTGTTCTCAAACATTACATAACCGGGAAGTGAATACTCTGCTAAAAAGTCTCTATCTTGTGTATTGAGCCAAGATTCTGTTATGCCAATCACATCATAATTTTCTGTAAACACTAGTTCCTCTAAATCTGAAAACTTATTGCGTATGCTACGAGCGTTTGCATAGAAAACCTTTAAAGTTGCGGTTTTAGAACTCGCAGATCGTTCTTTCATCGAATTTTTGGTTCTGGTCGGATCTACATTTACATTCATGGCTGTCCTCGGTCCTCGGTCGTTATCCCTGACGGTTTTGAATTTGGGTCGTGTTGGTGGAGCTTTATCCAAATTCGCGGTTCTTGACGGATTAGTATTTAATTCCTTTGTAGATTGCCGTCCTCGCTGTCTTCGGTCCTCCTTCCTGGTTGTCCTGTGCTGAGTCGATTTCTTCTCCGAAAATCCTTCACCGCATCGTTGAGAAGACGCCCAAAACGCGCTGCTCCCACCTGGTTCAGATGAACTCCATCATCCGAAAACAAATAGTCATCGTAGTAGAAATTGTCCCAGGTGTCGACGAATCCCACGTTCTCCTTCCTGCAGAGGTTTGCTAGACAACGATTTGTGCTGGTGGCTATGTTGTAAAATCGGCTCTCTACACCGAGCCGGGGGACGATTCCTGAGAGATGATCCTTGATGACTTCTCCTTAAACGACTTGATCAGCTGCTGGTACTTTAAAAGCAAATCTTCCGACCGGGTTCGCTGTATATCGTTGGATCCAACGTGGATGACGTACATTGTATTTGCAGGGGCCAGCTTTGATACTTCGTCAACTGCTGCAACTACGTCATCCACACCACCACCAGGGATACAAAAACGCTTCCTGAGAGAGAGAGAGAGAGAGAGAGAGAGAGAGAGAGAGAGAGAGAGAGAGAGAGAGAGAGAGAGAGAGAGAGAGATAGAGAGAGAGAGAGATAGAGAGAGAGAGAGAGAGAGAGAGAGAGAGAGAGAGAGAGAGAGAGAGAGAGAAAGTTGCATCACATGTAAATGTTCACAACAATTTCATAGCTATCAGGATTGCAACATAGTACATTGTGCAACTTAACCATTTGAATTATAACAACTTATTAAAGTATAAAATGAAAATAAACATATATGTATTATAATTCTTCATATAATAGCACCAAACTTAATTGTATTATTTTATATAGAGCCTAGAGTGTTGACTGGCGTGGATCAATAAAACAGTAATTAATACTTAAGTAAGACAAATTACCACCATAATTACATTCAAGCTTCCTGTGGCAGAAATGAGTTAAGCGTTAATACAACTTCTGAATACATTAATTAAAATTAGTATTAAATTATAGTTTTAATGACAGGGTTCATAGTTGGATGGGTGAAGGAGGATGTGTGTGTTTGTAATTATTGTTTGTGGCATGCCCCAAATAGATAGACACAATAATAGTATATGACTACAATATGCGAATAATGATAACATGGGGGAGACATGTATATCATGTTCTTGGAGATGTATCGATCAAAATTATAAATCCACCAAAACGAAGTATTTATACCAAAATCCATTTCCGATTTATTCACTAAAAAACGAATCATTTAAGTTCATTTTGTCACTTCAAAGACTGTTTGCCCACTGACCTTCGTTCGTCAACAGTTTATTGCATCACATGTCCTCGCTCCCAGACGAGCAGATTGGAATCTCTTTCAAAACTCTTGTTGATGAATATATTGGTCAGTCAAGTAGAACCGGCCTTCCCCTAAGGTCCCTTTATCATATAGTTGTAAGGTATCGCTCGGTAATTTGTGACATTCCGGTTAGGAAATATATCTCTGAAACTTTGGACAGTTCCTTAAACTTTGATGAGAGCATTATAGTGTCAGTATATATAAATAAGATGAACACATTCCTAAGCAACTTGGTTGAGCCCGAGAACTTTCAGTCTTCTACTGTACTTCTCACTTCTCAGCTTGTTCTTCCTCTGTCCAATTACTCTTATTTCCTACTTTACTCCAGCCATCTGGGCTGGTCTGGCAGTCCAATTACTCTTCTTTGCTATTTTACTCCAGACATCTGGTCTGGTCTGGCAGTCTATCTTCCTTTCCCTTTAACTTAATATAGTTTAACTATTCTGTTTTTAATCGTTTCAGTACGCCTATTTCAATGTTACTTTTATAGATATAAATGAGATTGCTATATTTCAAAAGTAGCTTGATCAGTAATGTTCTGCGTTTTGTGTTACTATTTAATAGAGCACTGATGATGGCAAGAATCTTGGCGAAACGTTTGGAAGATGTATGTATGTATGTATATACTCAGGTACAATACCCCATAGCTGAGGGTGGCCGGCTCGAGACAGAACCCGAACAGAAACAACATTTAAAGTTCCAATTCTTTGGATACGGGACCATTTTCGCGTTCCTGCGCCCCTTTCTCTGTCTCGTATAGTAGGTGAATTTAACAAGGGGAGGAGGATTCCTTACCTCCCACTCTTGAAGCAGCGTTTGTGTGTGTCGGTAGCGTTATTTATGACACAAGTTGCTCCATTATTACCAACATAACCCACACCTGCCCCACCATACATACACACACACATACACTATACCAACTTAGCTCTGACAATATGTCTTGCTTCACACTTTATATAACGTGCCATTTTGTTATTGAGAGTATGTGTTGGTGAAGAAGTCGGGAGAGCGAAATATTGATACAAACATATGAGAACAAGGAAATAGCAAATTAAAATGGAGAAGAATAAGAGTTGAGAGGAAGAAATAACGTACGGCATATAAGCTGAATTACCAATCCGAGCATTTGTTGTTCACCCTAATTATATCTATATAATTATTTCGGTTTCCTTCTTCGTTATCCAATAACACTTCAGGTTCCAACAATCAATTATTGACCTCAGCTAGGAGAATCAACATAATGACAAGTCTCTAACCAAATAACTTTAAATATACCTCTAGGAAAATAAAGTAATGGTAGTAACTAGTATAATAAGACCTCTTAAGGTTGTGACGACACAATTCATAATTATCGTAATATTATACAGTATATAATTGTTAACACAAGTCTTAATTTGCTCCTTCCTCACACTGCAAAACTACCAATATCATCAATCATAACCTATCATCAAGACTAACATCATTATTAAACGTATGATTCACTGCTGTTGAATCCATCGTCGGAGCTGTTAGCAAACAATTAAACTTGTCACCATATCCTGTCACCAGAGGATATAAATTTAGAACGGACAATATATTATACTCCATTTACTGTATTTACCATCTTTTCTCCCTCAGCAGCTATCAGGTTTTGTTTTCCAATGTTCCCACTAAACCTCCGGACATAGGCACACAGCTTATAGATTCAACGGCTCAACATGGAGAAGTCATGAGGTCTTATTCTAGATGGCGAGTGACACAGTTTGAGTGTTGCAACCGGCTCGATCGTGGTTTACCTTCGTAGACCTACGACACCTGGTTGTCTCTGTGTGGCACGTTGTAACTTGGAATTTGAAATGATAAGATTTAGGCACACAGGCCAAGCACTGGTTTGCAACTTGGACTTCTTGAAGCTGCATCACCTCTGTTTCGTTGTCTCATCTCACAATCTTGGACATCTCTCTCAATCACCTATTGGACTGTTTACTCACTACACTGTTCTTAGTAACCATTTTAATAACCATCTTAATAACTATCTTAGTTACTGTCTTGGATAGGAGGTTGTAGGTTATCTTTGGTTATTACTATAGAGAACTGAGCGATCTCTGCCATACCCATAGCTTACTCTAACTGTTCCTTTTACTTATATATTTTCTAGATCTCAAGTGACGGCGTCTCTTCCGTGGATTGACCTTCCAATCTACCAAGATTGGAAGCCAAAGTGTCACATTTTTCTTTGCCCCTCAACTTTCTCTTCATAATTGCTGAGGGGCACAGGGCCCTGGGTGGGTCTTTGGTTTCCCGGGCGTTTCCGCACCCTCCTCAGCTCCCCGCCATGGAGTGGCTTCGGTCACCCAGGCTTTATTGTGGTCGGCAGGGAGGGTTCTGTGGGGGCTCTCGGTTATGGCCTTGGCCTTGCTTGGGGCCTTGGGGCTGTTCGGCCAGGCAGCTTGGGGAACAACAACAATAACAACAACTATAGTTACTTGTAAGGTTGCAGTTGATTGTAGAAGTATGGTAGATATATATTGCTGTTACCATCCCTTTACCTTAATTGTTTTATAAGTAATGGAAAACAATATGCTAAGGAAACCAGCCAACTTCTGTATTACTGTAAAACAGGAATAGTCTCTTGATATGCAGGATAGATATTATAAAGGAACAAAGTATAGATATAATATGCAATATAATTATCTTGTGACGTGATATTACATTTAGCACACACATATACACACACACACGTAAAGTTGTGAGCAGCGAAAAAGCACGACTTTTTTGTTTAATCGAGAGGACTGAGATAAGATGGAAATACCTGACTCAGCCTTCCTGCAGTCTCACATATTACCGATAATCTGACGGTCACCATGACACAGACTAGAATTTATAGAATTTCGGAAAGTTATACATCGATTTGCAGATTGAAATGTCGGTATACAAGGAAATATTGTGAGCAAGATAACACACATGTTTCTTTCATACTGAACTAGAAAAATACAAATATTGAGTGTGATCATAAAGGATAATGACGATAACGATCAATTGGAAGACAAAAGAGCATAAAAAGGTAGAGGACACGGGAGAATGATAAACAAAACAATAATTATGACATAGCACAAGGTGTTGAGAAGAAACGGTACAGGCTGTGAAACAAGTCTTTTATGACCTCCATTTGTCTTACTTCATCTTTTTGGCCGAGGGAGACTCAAACTGTCTTGTAGTTTAAAACACAAAACAATTTGTTCATTGTTTACTTTCACAACATTGGTGGAGAGGGAGGGGAGCAGAGAGCGACGAGGATCAACAATGGAACCAAAAGATGAAGGCCACAATAAATACAAGAAGGGATGTCTTGAACCACAGACAACCTTCACTTCATCACACACTTATTATAATCTTAGCAGTAAGTAAATACGGATTCACCACGCAAATACGACTGCACTGATATTCTGCGTACGCATATACTTAACGCACATACAATCAGAACGAAAGTACATTATTTCTTTATGATTGAGAACATTGTGTAATATATGGCAGCCTAATTTTGTATTCATTACAGAATACATATATACTGTACTGTATATGGAACAAAGATATTACTGAAGTATATCTTACAACAAAAAAAGAGTGTTACGCAGTTATCACACAAAAAAAAAAAAAAAAAAAAAAAAAAAAATGGTGCTAGAAGGGCTGACTTGGGAATCTCAAGTAGTTCTGATTTAATAGCGGATATGTTGCACCTAACTTTCACTTAGTAAACACAGGCACATGAATATCTTCACACAATGGAAAACAGGTGAATATAACTATTTCAGCGGTGACAGTCTCGAGATGATGCGGTAAGTGAGTGTGAAACAGGGCAGTCAATTCACTGGTGAAACGTGGGACAGATTACTGATGGTAAGCTTAAGGGGAGATGGGCTATTTTTTGGTCGATATTTTCATTAATAGATTATGTTTCTAGTTTCCTCCCTAGACCTCCATCAAACTTTAAAAACAACAACCTCAGGATCCCCCTTCAAAATATAGACTATTTGTAAAATTTTCGGTAGAAAAATGTCCCAACCGGCCAAAGGCCGGTTCCTCCTAAATTATAGGCTCGCTATCGCTCGCCAGGAAAACATTGACAGGTAAATGGCACGAAAGGTATTAACATTGACAACTAAGTGGGGCGAAAGGTGTTAAAATCGCCAAAATAATGTGCCGAACAGGTACAAATTTCAAAATTAATGGGGCTAAACACGAGGGAGAAAGTGACCCTTAAGTGGAAGTGAAGGATATAAAGAGGTGATACTTTGCAGGTGTGTGTGTGTGAGAGGGGGGGGGGGGGGGGAGGAGGAAGATTAGTTATCTAGGGATATACCGGATATGTCAAATTATATATTTTGTTGGTAATTATAAAATATTTTTGGTAAATAGTACACTCAGACAATGTATACAATATAATAGTACACTCAGACAATGTATACAACATAATAGTACACTCAGACAATGTATACAATATAATAGTACACTCAGACAATGTATACAATATAATAGTACACTCAGACAATGTATACAATATAATAGTACACTCAGACAATGTATACAATATAATAGTACACTCAGACAATGTATACAATATAATAGTACACTCAGACAATGTATACAATATAATAGTACACTCAGACAATGTATACAATATAATAGTACACTCAGACAATGTATACAATATAATAGTACACTCAGACAATGTATACAATATAATAGTACACTCAGACAATGTATACAATATAATAGTACACTCAGACAATGTATACAATATAATAGTACACTCAGACAATGTATACAATATAATAGTACACTCAGACAATGTATACAATATAATAGTACACTCAGACAATGTATACAATATAATAGTACACTCAGACAATGTATACAATATAGCCTTCGTCTTGTACCTATTTTAGTCTTCTTTTAATCAGTCAGTAATGAGTACCAGTCAGTTTAGAACAGTCAATGAGATTCATTTATAACAATCAGCTTGGTTGGAGATTTGATATATATTTAATAGGAGGAAATGCCGAGATATATATTGTGAAATATATAAGTTACCAAACTAAAAGTTACTATGATATGAAAGTTTGGGAATATATTTCCAACTCGATATACAATATGTACTATTCTTTTGCATTAATATAATTTTATATGTACAATTGTACACTCGGATGCCGAAGTTTCTAGCCCACTCATAAGAATTTTTGGTCTCCCTATGTTTTTCTTTATGCAATTATAACTATCTGAATAAATATTTGGAAAATACTTGCTTTTCAATCAATTTAATAATTATAGTTCTGCAGTTAATGTATAGACAATTTTATTCATAAATTAGTTTCTAGAGAAAATCTTCCATAATAAAAAATAGGTGAAGTTGACACAAATTTATGAGTGGGCTAGATTCTATGGCCTCCGAGTGTACCATCGGAAAATAATAGAACTCGTACATTCGTGCACAGCTACTGATAAAAACAAATACAACTCATAAAATATTGCATACAATAAACAAATTGTTGGTATGGTTTGGGGAACGCAATAAAAGATAATAACACTTTATCCACAGGCAGGTATATTGAATAGAGCTGATAGGATGCCAACATATCGCCGACTATAAATATAAATCTTGAGTTTTATACAAACTATATTTTTTGGAATGTGGTGCCGGAGACTTGTTACTAATATTTTGTTCTGATGTATAGAGGAAATAATTTTATGATTTTGCCATAAGGCCTTAGTATCTGGAGCATGAAATATTATGTACGATATATATATATATATATATATATATATATATATATATATATATAGAGAGAGAGAGAGAGAGAGAGAGAGAGAGAGAGAGAGAGATTTTATATAACTCGTCAGCTGTGATGTGTAATCACTTATTTCCTGGCAATTTCTGATATTTCCGGTACGTAAATTACTTAACTCATGCATTCGCTCTTACCCTTATTATTAATTTTAATAAATGTCAGAGTACCTGATACCCTTAAAGTTATTGTCAGTCATATGTATAGATACTTGTTCGATAGTTGGACAGTAGGTCTAACCGCCATTTGTGTGAGACAGGGGACACAAATCCTCATGGCACTTTTGCTCAATTAACATCGCTTCATTGTATTACTCACATTTTCTCTAATACGCAATAATCATACTTTTCCCTCTTCGTCACCTATCTCTTGCTAGCAAATGCTATAAAATTGCATACTATACAATCAAATATATCGAACAATAAATTGTGAAATATCATATAAGCAGAATAAGCACGATCCAACCATAAATAATACCAATCCTCTCCACACAAACATTGTGCTTCCCTCAGCATCTATATGATAAAAGAGGAAATGTGTGGACAGTCCGGCTGGCTTATCTCACCAAACATCACAGAATCACCCGCTCTTTTATCTATTGAATTCCAGACCAAATTACTGCACGTTTGGCTACCAGTGGCGAGGGAAGGGAGAGGGTAGTGGTAGGTTTATGGTAAGGGAATAATGAAGATGATAAAAATATAGACAGCAGATAGATACAAGACTAAGTTGATGATTTACTGCAATAACCCTAAAATTATATAATGAACAGTTTATCTTGGTACTAAATTATATAATGAACAGTTTATCTTGGTACTAAATTGGTGTTCATATTCAAGAATGTATTCTAACGTCTAAGAACATTTGGTGGGGATATAATTTACTCTATATAGAAGAAAGGAGGAACGGACGGTATAGATTATTTAACGTCACCAAATAATACAATTATGCAATGACCAAACATATAGGACTGCATTGATATATTAAATTATTGATGTATGTATTTTAAATACATTATCACTTACAGCATTCATCGCTCTATCTCTTTATCTTCAACCTCTTTGTATCTCCTACTGTACTATACAATGCACGTCTTTCTACTATTATCTTACTAACTAAATAGGTAACTCACCCAAAGTATCTCTTCCTTTTGGATGCCATACATTTAAATCATTACTCTTGCATTTCACTACACTACTCTGTTACAAAAGCCATATTTTTACATTTCCTACAGCATGGTACACTCGGATACCATAGTCTCTAGCCCACTCAAACGAATTCGTGGAACCCCTTTTTTTTTCTTTATGCAATTATAACTTTCTGGATTGATTTTTGGATATAATTTGATTGTCCACTAATCATTTATAACGTTTTGTAGTTCATATATAGCAAATTATACCCATAACTTAGCGTCCAGAGATATACTTCCATAATTGGAAATGGGTGAAATCCACAAATATATATATATATGAGTTGACTATAGACTATGGCATCCGAGTGTACCTAATATAAAATATCATATTGCTTTAAAGGGGGATGCTTCACTTTTTTGGTCGATTTTTTAATTCGTGTAATTTTTTTAGTTTTGTTTTTAGTTTCCTCCCTAGACATCCATCAAACTTTACATAACAACCCCAGGATCCCCCTTCAAGATGTATTTGTACATTTTTCGGTAGAAAAATTTCACGGCCGAAGGCTGGTTCCTCCTAAATTACAGGGTCGCTATCGCTAGCCACGAAAAAATCGACACCTAAATGACACGAGAAGTCTTAATATTGACACAAAAATGGGCGAAAGGTCATAACATCGCCAAACTAATGGGCCGAACGTCTTAAAATCTGAAAACTAATGGGGCTAAGCATGAGGGAGAAGGGGATCAAGAAAAACGACCCATCTCCCCTGAATACTATCTATCTCCTCCACTCAACCTCTCTCTCTCTCTCTCTCTCCCTCCCCTCCCCCCCCCCCTCTCCTTATGTCCTATACCTCCTCCTATTACATTTACGAGCGGGGGTCAATGTACCTCTTGTGATGTTAGTGGTGTTCTCATACATCGAGTGTCCCATATCTCTCCCCTGATGTTGCTCATAAATCTCGTCATAACATTTGGGGAGAGAAAGAGAGTATGTGTGATGTCAGTTGTGAAAGGTGAATGTTCCAGCCCTGGAAAATGAGATGAAATGATCCGTGATAATGATAGGAGAGGAATGATAATGGCTAATGTGTACCCAGGAGAAACCAATCATAGCCAGGGATCAAAGAAAAGGAAATATCGCCGGGTGCTGGATTTATATACACAAACATATCAATTTAGATAACATTAACATAGAATGCACGGAAACCAAAAGTGACCTGAATGTTAATTTATGACAAGGAAAGAATATTTAATGGGCCTGATAAATAAACAGTCAGGATTTGGATTGTAGATCTGAAACTCTCTTAACCCTTTCACGCTTTTATGACGTAGAGGTTGCCAGATTTGCAATAACAAATAGTTCTCTCACTCTTATAATTACCTCTCCAAAATTAGTTTTCTGCCCACAGCTAACTGAAAGACAACTGTAGAGGTTGAAGTAACTAAACTAAAGGTGTCTAAATACCCCTGATGGTAACAAAGGCTTTAAAGTATCCCCAATAGGCTCAAAATCGCGTCATATGTAGGAGAGGGTTAAATAAATTACAACAACGTGAAAATATAGTAATGTGGAATCGGTTTTCCAGAAGTGATCGTTCAGAGCGGCAGATTGTGGATAATGGTAACCAACAAAGGAACCATAAATTTACGGATCTTTAGGAAAGGATCAATAAAGATGAGGCGAGTTGGCTCTTGAGTGTTGGGACAAGTTTATGACCAGTATATAATATATTATATTTTACCACACTTGTCATTTATAGCTTAAAGGGGGTCACCGGCTTTTTTTGTATCGTTCTCTCCTTTTCTCTCTTTCCCTGGCTTGTATCCATTTAGCCCCATTCATCCAACTGTTTAAGACGTTTATCCCCATCCAGGTGTTGATTTCTTCCTGGCGAGCGTTAGCGAGCCAGCATTGTATGGCGAAATCCGGCTTCGCCGGAGAAATTTTTCTATCGAAAATGTACAAATTTAGTTTGCTTTTAAGACAAAAAGATATATATATGCTGGCTCGCTTCCGCTCGCCAGGAAAATATTGACACCTGGATGGGGGTATACGTCTTAAAACAGTAGGCTGAATGGGGCCGAATGGATACAAGCCAAAGAGAGAAGTAGAGAAAGAAAGCAAGGTGGGCCCCAATACCAGATTGTATTAATAACCACCACCAACTACATACATGAGCTCAAGACACCAACACGCATGCATGATACATAGAATTATGAAACTCACTATGTACCTCTCAAAAAATATCAACACTAATCTCATAATATAACACCAATTTATCACTAAACACACTACCAGTATTCTCGACATTAACCATTAATTTTCAAATATATTAAAACTTCTACTATCGCTCTCTCTCTCTCTCTCTCTCTCTCTCTCTCTCTCTCTCTCTCTCTCTCTCTCCTATATTATGGTAGGTAGACTGAAACGTTAGTTGTATCCCTTTCCAAACCCCTTCCTATTCCAGCCCATATGTTTTCATTATCTTCACAGCCACACTCTCTCATCTCTATCACCAATTCAAATCTGAACTAGCTTTCCTTTTCATCATATTCATATCCGTGCCCCTACAGAAGTGCATTTAAAAGTAAATCCGCAAATGATCGTGTTACTTCGCAACTTATCATGTCAGTTTATATATAGCTCTTCTTTACACAAAGGATAATGTGTATAAAGGTCCGCCTGAAACTACCAGTGAGTGTTTTCTATGGGAGGAACCTAACAGTTGTGTTGAAGGATCAGATTTCTGCCATCTGTCTGGCTCTCACGAACCAACCATTCACAGAGAGGAACGATAACTGAATATTTTATATATAGGTCTATGTTCAAATCGAAGGAAAATGTTCGACTATATTATCTTATGGAGATAAACAATGTATTGCCAAAAATAGTATTACATATTCCATATCCATTGTTTCTTATCATCTTGTGGCGCTTATATTTATTTAAATAAACTTTATATTTCCATTCTGTATCTAAATGATGTCTCCTCCACATTTGCCTTTTTATTTGTTTTCCTTTCCAGCCCCAGATTTCTTTCACTTTTCTCGTTCCTTCTGTTATTGGTGTTCGTCTGTCTTTGCCTCCTTGTTGTGATGCTACGTAACCTCTTCCAATGTGTTCAGGTATTCAAGTTTCAGTCTCTACTTAATCGACAATTTCCTCTTCCAATGTCAAAAAGCTATTTCATTCAAGGGAGGGCACTATCTTCAGTTGTAATTATGACTGTGATTATTGTAAATATATGCATTGTTTACTACTTTTGCATTTGATACTTTTAAAATTATTAATAATTTAAATGCTTTGGCTGAAATATGAGTTTCAAGAATTAAACCATTAGAGGATAAATACATATGGTAGAGCAAGAAGAATGACAAATAACCAATTGATAACTTACATACAAATAATACATGCATGTCCTTTTAATAATGTTCTTTGATCTCATAAGCCTACAGTAAAGCTCCGGTTTGAAAAATATAAACATAGTAAATAAGACTCATTATATCCAGCATGGATGTGGTGGAGAGAGTGAGAGGGGTGGAAATGAGTTACTTGAGAAGTGCGTGCAGAGGTACATGGAGGGATATACAGACGAATGAGGAAGTACGAGAGAGGTGTGGTGTGGATGTAGATGTGCTGGAAAGTGTGAAAAGGAACACCTTGAGATGGTACGGCCATATAGAACGTATGGGAAGCGAGAGAATGACTAAAAGAGTGTACGAGTGCGAGGTGGAAGGACAGAGAGGGAGACGTAGACCGAATGAGAGGTGGAAGGATGGAGTGAAGAAGTATATGAGCGAAAGCGGTGCTGGGTGGGAGGAGGGGTGTCGACTGACTGGGGACAGAGGTACCTGGGGAAGTTTCCTCCGTGTCCACCTCTTCGGGGATCACGGCGTCCGGCAATAGATAGATAGATAGATAGATATCCAGCACCTTAATGTGAGAGACAGCAATATAATGCCATCACCAGTCACTATTGAAACCGGGAGCTACATTATGGCTGACAGTACGGAAAGGGGGACTGTCACGGAAATTGTGTAAAAATGGAGACATGTGGAGAAGACGAAAAAGTAGCTAAAAGCTTTTGAGCGACTGCTGACACGACCGAAAATATTAGTTTTATGCCTGGACCTATTTTAGTCATTCCTGAAAGTTGGCAGGAAAGCATGAACATAGGAACATAAGAAAAGAGGAGAAGGCCGATTGGCCCACATTAGGTATAAAGTGGCTTTCGCACAGTCCTCCGAAACTTTAGTCGAGTCCCTACATTATACAGAGAAGCATAATAATCCTCGACCTTGCTACTTTACCTATGATCTCATCTCACTCAAAAGTTCTATCATCTTGAAAGTTTTAGCATAACTTTAAGTTCGCTGTCACCAACCTCATCTCAGACCATTACTCTCTCCTTCACCACATTGTTCATGACGCACACACTCATCAATTCATATTTTTAAACTTAACAAATATTGTTTTATTTCTGTAACTTAATGTAGCTTACTCACTAGGTCATTTTATGTCTTTGATTTCATGATTTGGATGTTTTCCATATCCTTTTGTTCTCTGCTGATTATAAAGATATTTATAGTTGCAGGTCTTCTATAAAGCCTCATTTGTCTTCACCTACGATGAGATTCAATGGCACTTTAACTGCAAACAAAGATCATCACCCATCTCCTTGTTGAAGGGAGACGATACCAACCAGGGTTAGTGAAAAATAAATCTTCACGCTTGAGCGGTCACCAACTCCTGATTCCTGGATAGCCTAAGCCACATGATTGTCATCAACTATATTAATAAATACCCAACCCCAAAATACCGATGGAGTATGTTATTCAGTACAGCGTACGTAGGCAACGCTTAACATTGTCAAGTTGAAGCACAAAGTCATTATGGATTAATTAGATAGTATATTGAGTACATAACTATAAGGTGTTAGTGTACGATACTTGTTAATGAATACCCAACTCCAAGGTGCCGATATAAGATCTAATTCAGCACAGCGTACCTAGGCTACGCTTAACATTGCCAAGTGGCAGCACAAAGTAATTATAGATTAATGATATCGCTATATTATAATACATAACTATTCAGTCTTAGTGTACGATACTTGTGTCTTTAATATCAACCATATACAGAGGAGCCCCCCCCCCAAAAAAAAAAAAAACACACACACATTTAACTATAATCGGTTTAGAAGTACACTCACAATATTTGTCTCTATACTTAATTGCTAATATTCCCCTTTTCATAGATTTGTTGACTGTTTGCAATACTTAGTAAGAGCATCATCTCACTAAACATTCCCTCCCTCTTCAGGTCTTCCTCCAGTCCTACTTTCCCTCGGCTACTCCAATACACAAACTCCAAAGCATGCCTCATAAGCTTTTCTCTTCCGTAAACCATTTTCCGCACACTGAAAACTGCTAAACTTCTGAAGAGAATCAATTTACCGCCTGGTGTTTAGATGCCGTACAAGTTAAACTAAATTTAAGACAAGTTTGGCTTGTGCGTAAGAGTGAAAATAAGATTAGGGGGCCCAGAAATGTTTGTGATATCGGAAAAATCTATCGAAGCAGCAACGGAAATATTACAGATAAAATGGTTTTCTTACATTTACATAAAAAAAATCTCTCTCTCTCTCTCTCTCTCTCTCTCTCTCTCTCTCTCTCTCTCTCTCTCTCTCTCTCTCTCTCTCTCTCTCTCTCTCTCTCTTCTCTCTCTCTCTCTCTCTCTCTCTCCTCTCTCTCTCTCTCTCTCTCTCTCCTCTCTCTCTCTCTCTCTCTCTCTCTCTCTCTCTCTCTCTCTCTCTCTCTCTCTCTCTCTCTCTCTCTCTCTCTCTCTCTCTCTCTCTCTCAGGGATCCTCCATAGGCCTGGCAATAAGGTGTGAGTGGATGGACAATATCGTAGTAGAAGTATATACTTTAACCCATGCAGTACCAGGGACTGGTACTGGTCCATCATATTCTGGCAACTATATATTAGATGATTATATTTAGCTTAGGAAGGACCTCTAGCAATAATAAGGCTTCAAACTATCTCAACCAACCCTTTTAACTACCACAGATCCGTCCTGAGCTGCATAATATCGTCTAAATACAGCTATAATTAAATATAACACGTTGCTGGTACTCAAAGGGTTAAGTACACTACCGCAATATATTGCTTAGTAACACTGATTACCCCGGGTTTAGTTTTATATTGTGTGTGTCTGCTTGTTTATATATGTCGTGTTTGATGGGAGTGCGTTTTAATGTGTGTGTGTGTGTGTGTGTGTGTGTGTGTGTGTGTGTGTGTGTGTGTGTGTGTGTGTGTGTGTGTGTGTGTGTGTGTGTGTGTGTGTGTGTGTGTCCTTGATTAACTTACCTGCAATAACTCCATGAACTCAACCGTATATCCGGGTAAGATCGAAAGAGGAGAATAGATTAAGAGCAACTGAAGGCATTAGCTACTGGAGCGCTTATAGGTTAAACAATACAGGTTTCATACGTGTCTGTTGTACAAGTTTGCAGACATTATTCAGTGATAGTTTACTGGGGGTGGAGAGATGGAGGGGTAAGTAACAGAACACTTGGAATGGAAGTGGCGGGTAAAGGAAAGGATAATTTGTGTGAAAATGTAATGTAAGTGGCACAAGAAAGAAGGAAGAATTTCATGGCTAAAAATAAAGGTCAGGGCTAAGATGGGTATTATGAAGGCCTTACACAGAACTGAGGTGGGACAAAGAATTTAGAAGGGACTAGGAGGAAATACGAATAGCCTACACACATTTTCGTTTCAGCGCAATTATTTATCAAATGGTGTGCCTAAGGTGTTATCAACGTCATTACTGTATACGGGAGGTACAAACGCCAACATGAACTAAAATATACTTGTTCATAATAAATAAATTCGGTATATACAGTACAATGAACTACCATGTAATTTGTGATGGCGTATGATGGAGAATTATAATGTAATATAAAGTTAAGAGTTGGCTATATTATTCATGTTAATTGGCATATGAATTAGAAATCCTAACAACATGTATAGATACAGATGATAAAAACAGGTGTAAATATATCGTAGTTCACGTTAAATTGTCCTATATACAGTTTTAAAGTGGTTACCATATGACAAATCTATGACTCGCTTACCTTATAATGATCCCATGATGCAGGCTAACTCTACCATCGGCCACCAGGCAAACACTACTTGATGCAGTAAACTTCTCTCCTAGTGTGTTGGTCTGCATGAAGGATATATATAATGTTAGGAGCGACATAATTGCAACACTGGCAAAACATGTAAATATTAACACTAATGGATCACTTATTCGGTATTTAAAACATACATTATGCGTATTAATGAGAGCTACATATAAAACGAAGTAAATATAAGTAACAACATATATATATATATATTGCCAGACGGCTTAATCCCTGGTAATTGTTAAAAGGAAAGATAATACAATGTTTAATAATCGTAAGTTTGAAGGGTTGACGTAGATACAGTACCGATAATTAATTTTAAGAATTCTAAATGTAAATAATTAAACTTTATTAATTGGAAAGGTAGTACAGTTTTGAAAGTATAGTAATATAATTTTCCAGAAATGTAGACTTGTACATAATAGGTGATCAGTTAATTGAGACTTAAACCATCTGTGTTTAGAATATACCGGTAAGTGATGTAACCAAGAAGTACATCGGGCTATACAATGTATGCAATAATAATAATTCATAAAAATAATTTACTGTATTTGCTTTCTTCTACCAAGGCTACGGCCTCTTTCAGATCTCTGCTGCGAAACATGTGCATTAATCTTGGGAAACATAATAATAAATATATATACAAATATATACAAATGGTGTACAGGAGCATACTGCAACCATTTATAGAGTACTCTTCGCAATGTGTGGGGAGGTTCCACCCATACTGCACATCTCGAAAAGGTAAGAGTTAAAAGCATTTGGTGTCATCAACGCTCCCCTTACTAATTCCCAACTATCTCTTACTGCACGCCGCAATATTGAATTTATCTCGCTCTTCTACCACTAACACAATAATCAGTGTTCTTCATAGCCCTTATCAGTGTATAACTTCTATCAAGATTTTGAAATATATATATAGCTCAGATGGGATAAAGGTATTTCAGAGAGTGTGAGTGAGTGTGTGTGTATGTGTGTGTTCAGTTCATTAGTAAATCCATAGGGGGATGTTATCAGGCATCGTTATAGGCGGAGGTGTGGAGTAAATGTTTACACACGCATTACCAATTAACTTAGTAAAATGAGGGTATATAATATAATGTCAAAATACCGTAGCTAGTATACCGGGATTGAATAAACTGATTTTATTAATCTCCCCCAAGGCAAATTAACACCAGTCCAACATTATTTGGCCCACATACATTTACATGTACGTATATACAAACTTTTTGGATTGCTTACCAGCTAAGAGTATCAATGTTGACTGGTGATAATGTATTGTATATATTTGTACAGTACTGCACAATTGAAAGGCTTACAAAATGCCTCATAATGTCAAACTTATAATGCATCATAATATTATAAACTCATTTTACGCACCACATCACAAATGAGGCCTTCATCATTATAATAATACTTCTGCTGAAAACGGTCTATTCAACTAACACTCCATTATTTGAACCACTACTGTCATTACATAATAATGCCATTGATGGCGTGGCATTGGTTTATTTAAAACTGATAATCCGGCACTGATTAAATCCCGGTTTCCTACCCTAAATACTATTAACCACAATACTGACATACCAAACTACTAACCATGTGGTCAACCAATTCCAAACCACCCACTGATTGGTCAATCAAGTATTGTTCACACCATCAGGTATTTGCTATTTTATCACAATTAACTATTTGCATTTGCATTTACATTTCGCCTACTATCTACTTTAACTATTCTGACTTGTGTTGTGGAGATGTACAAATTGCATTTAATACCAAACCCTTATTCGCAGTGCCATGCTTAAAATAGGACTATTTTTCATATGCTATAATTAGTGCATTCAAGTACATTGGGGTTTGTAATTGATGGTTAATGTTAAGAACGGGGTGTTACTTATTCCATGATGTTCGATCGTCTAGTAATATCAGGCATCCTTAAGCACAATGATCCAGGTTCCTTAATTTTGCGTTCATATTAATTTTGCTTCCATCGTAACCTTTGTTTCATTTACTTGTAGATAGTAGAACATACTGTATGTGAATAAGAAGAGCGATCGAAGGGAAATATATAATCGCCAGATCAAATTGATTCAAGTCTACCTCTCTCCCTATCTTTCTAGCCAGATTCTCCAATATATCTTACCTGTTGCCACTTTACCTGCTCTGCTGCCTCCCACCACTTACTTTATGTTCCTTTACATCTTCCTGTTTGTTATTTTTTTCTTCTTTCATTCCCATGTTAATTTATCTATCTTACGCTACTTATTCCCTCTCCCCTTCTCTTTATATATATATATATATATATATATATATATATAATATATATTGCATATGTGTATGAAGGAGACGAAAGGCAAAGCTGTCTTTAACAAAGTGTCACCCCCAAAGCTGAAAGAGTGACAGAGAGCCAAATTCAAGCTACGTTGGAGTACAAATTTCTTGACACATGGAGCTTAAAGCAGTTAAGTCATAGGATGATTTAAGACAGATTGAGGGAGAGAGTTCCAAAGCTTAGCTGTTGAGCATAACAAAAATACTGGGACAATCAGTTCACTCTTGGGTTAGAGAGTTGGACAGAATGTGAGAGGGCCCCCACTCTCCCCAGGGGAGGAGGTATACATGAGAAAGATTTGAAGAACACTGATTATTGTAATAGCTGTAGAAGAGTGAAAGAGATGCAATGTTGCAGCGTGTAGAAATAGATTATAGGGAATTAGTAAAAGGAAGTGAGTTGATGCAACAAAATGCTTTAGACTCTAACCATTCGAAAAGTGCGGTATGAGTGGAACCTCCTCACACATAGGAACAATACTAGATACATGGATACACTGTGCCACTATACAAAGCAAGAAGCTATGCGGGAGTGAAGAACCAATAAAGAAGGTTGAACACACATAATATCTGGGAAGCTGCATTAGCAAGAGGCGTAATATAATCTTTCCAAAGGTCAGGAGAAAAAGAAACACCAAGAATACTGAGAAAATGTGTGGATTTGATTTGTGCAGTATTGAAGAATAGGTGGTAGTCTTGTCGAAGATCGTGACGGATAGATAAAGGGATAAGTTGGGTTTGGAAGCATTGAAAGTGACAACATTTCTCTGCCCCAATCAGAAATACAGTAGTTGATAGATCAGAAAATAGGCGTGCTGTGGCTTCATCACGTGAGTTTTGGTGTATTTGCATGGTGAGTCATTGTGGATAGCTAGTCGAATAGTGTAAAGTAGAGTCATGAGCATGTACGTGGATAGGACTAGAGGTACAGTTGAGAAGAGCATTCATGAAAGATAACTGGAGACAGGACAGAACGCTGAGGAACACCGGAGTTCATAGGTTGAGGAAGTGAAGGATGGCTGTCCACAACCTCAGCTAAAGAACGGCCAGAAAGAAAATTAGAGACAACGGCATTGCTGGAGGGACATAAATCGAAGGTGGGTAGTTAGAAAAATACAGAATTGTGCCAGACACTATCAACGTAATTTGTATATGTCTTGCGCAATATAAAGGGTCTCACCGACGTCCTGTAAGGAGAATGACCAAGAATTAGTAAGATTAAGAAGATCACCTCACCAGTAGAGAGGCTCTTAAACAAACCATATTGGCGATCTGAAAGTAAATTATGGGTAGACGAATGCTTAAGACATTTTGAAATAAGAATACAGTAGTTTCAAAACTTTAGAGATGCAAGAAATGAGAGTAGTTGGACGATAGTTGGGGGGTTGAGAACAGTCCCCCTTTTTTTGGGACAGGTTGAATAAGAACAAACTTCCAGCATGAAGGAAAGACGTTAGAGGAAAGACAGACGGAAAAGTTTGCTTAGGCAGGGATTCAGCCTGGAAGAACCAGTTCAGTATAACAGGAGGAACACCATTCGGTTTATACGCCTCCTTAACTTCTCCTTCCCTATCACCTACATCTTCCTAAAGATCCCTTCACCTCGACCTCCCCCTTACTTCTCTCAGTGATTCCTGAATCACAGCTACTTTGCTTCTCCTTTATTTTCCCCCTCTCATCTTCTCTCTAGGTCGCTCCTCCTCCTCCTCCTCCTCTCTCTCTTACCCTCTCCCTCCTTCTATACACTCCTCCATTATATACACCTCTATCTACATATCTAGTCCTTCCTCCTCCTTCATTTCCTCCTCAGTTCTCTACCCTCCACAGCACTCCGAGTCAACATGGATATGCTGAGTGACACATCAGACAATATTTTATCTTTGACCTTATCAGGCTCAAAAATATCCTCTGGGTCAGGGCTAAACATATTTCTAAATAACTGGACAACGCTAAAATGGTCGAGGCATATATTGTATTATTCATAGCTAATATTCTGTACCTTGCTGCGGACTTATAGGCAATACAAAAACCTTGACCTTGTGAAAGCTGACATTCTGGCTAGTAATGCAAAATAATAATAACTAAGTATGAACAAATATTAATATAATGAACAATTTGTAATGGTTTCTGATAACCATATTTTTCTAACAAAACACATTGAATAATGCACTAACATGTAGGCTAGTGAGTGTCATGAAGTCAGATCGTTTAACACAAAAACATGTCACTTGAGTGAAAAATGGCAAGACGAGGTAGGTAGTATTAGTAGAGAGAAATTTAATCCTTGCTAACGTACGAAGTCGGTGATTTATTAAATAATACACCGGGTTATCTTGAAGGTTCCTTGTAAAGCAGATAAGAATAAGTAAGAGTTACATAGACTTACATAGTTACACAGACTACACAGACCTTGCAGTCATTACTAGGCAGTCCAGACTTAATTCTAACGTGGAATTTGCTACAAAGTGGAAGGAAAAACACCACAAAGCAGAATATTTTTCCCCCACCCACCACTCCCTCCCACCTTGGTATGGTATGAAATTTAGTTGGGGAAACAATTATAAGGCTCCCAGAAGCATGAGATAAGTTCTATCGGTAAATTCATAGTAAATCACTAAGTTGAGAAATATTGCATACGGGTGGTTCTTAACCTATCATTTGTATTTATGTATATTTGTTTATGTATATTATCCGAGAGAGAGAGATGGAGAGCGCACAAGAACCACGCACCACAAAACGGACACAGGAACATAATCTCAGATACTTACCTCGTACCGGTACTGAATGTTATAGACGAGAGACCCAACACGTTTACGAAAACTGAGTGGCTTATGGAACTGAATATTGTGCCAGACATATTAATGAATGTATTAGCATTATGTTAAGAGAAAATTAGTTTAGGTCAAGTGAACAATTATCCAACAGACAGTCTTCTTGTTATTGTCGAAATACAAATTTCTCCACTGAATAGCACAATCACCATTCCAAACTATTTCACCATCACAAAACATATTACTGCTAAAGTGTGTTTATATCCTTTTCTAAACTTATGATCCCAAAACTTAATACAGAAAAAAGTAATGTACCAGCAGTAGACGAAAGAATAGTTCTTAGATTTAGTAATTTTTCATGCTGTATTTTGTGAGTGTAAGTTATGGAAGAAGACACAAAGCAAACCAGTGATCCCTAAATACTGCCATAATAAAAATTAATAAAAATTATAATATAAATAAGTACAACATTAAATAAGTGCGTAAAATTGGCGATGTGCATGGGAGGAAGCAAATATATCACAAAACACAAGATACATTTACAACCTTAAGGGAGGCCACCTCGCTTTTTTACTCTTTCTCTCCCTCTCTCTTTGGCTTGTATCCATTCGGCCGTATTTAGCCTACTGGTTTAAGACGTTTACCCCCATCCAGGTGTTAATATTTTCCTGGCGAGCAGTAGCGAGCCAGCATATATAAATTTTTGTTTTGATAGCAAACTAAACTTGTACATTTTTTGATAGAAAAATGTCTCCGGCGAAGCCGGTTTTCTCCATACAATGCTGCCTCGCTATCGCTCGCCAGGAAGATATCGACACCAGGATGGGGATAAACGTCATATCACAGTTGGCTGAATGAGGCCGAATGGATACAAGCCAGGGAAAGAGAGAAAAGGAGAGAAAGATAAACAAAGCCGGTGACCAACCTTGGAACCCGGTACTGAGTAAACAGCCTGGAGCACCAACCTTGTTTCTTTGTCTCTCCTCCGCTCTCGGTCTTGTGGGAAATGAAAGCACTCACTGGTGTATACACTCTTGAGTTGAGTCGCCTGAGGAAGGAGAAATACAAATGAGAGGTGCATTGAGAACAGCTGCAATTAAATAAAAACATATCACACAAACTATAATTTGCAAAAAGATTATATTACATTATACACGTTGCATTGAAAAATAAAAACAATGGTAATTTTAATTGCACTAATCAACATAATCAGTAATTATTAAAGGAAACAACGATAACATTTAACATTCGATTAACGGGAGGAATATGGATACGGTAGATCAAATACCTAGTATATGGAACATGTATGATATATGGAAGTCGAAATAGTTGAAATGCACCGGCCGATCACGTACAATGAAATATGATAATGTTAATTGCCGAAATACAAGAGGATAACAGGTTTCTTTCTCTTAGTATTAAGTATTATATATATATATATATATATATATATATATATATATATATATATATATATATATATTTTTTTTTTTTTTTTTTTTTTACGAGACAATGAACGGAGGAAGGAAAAACACAGATAAAACAAAAAGGTCCATGTGCCTAAAGGCATCCTCCATTCATAAAATGTTTGTAACAACTGGATTTAAACATTTGTGGATTGTAAGTTTGTGGAAAGCAATTCGAGGGAAGTGAATTCCAAAGAGTAGTAGCTCTGGGGATAAATGAATTCTGATAAGCAGAAGTTCTGCATTGTGGAGGAGAAAGTGTAAATTCATGGGCGCTCTCAGCTGCCCTAGTTCTACGGGGAAAGATGTGGAGAGGCGGCACAATTGAAGCAAGTTCCTCGGAACAATTGCTGTGAAAATATCTGTAGAATAATGCAAGGGATGCAACACTTCTTCGTATGGATAATGTAGGAAGGTCCTGTGTGATTGCAGGGTTATTGATTAATCTAATAGCTTTATTTTGAATGTTGTCCAACTGCCTCAATGCAACCACTCCACTTCCACCCCACAGAGGTGAACAGTAATCCATCTGAGAACGCACATGACTTTTATATATCACGGCCAACTGCTCGTCAGTGAAGAATTCTCGAACTCTGTACAGGAGTCCCAGTTTTTTAGAGGCATTCTTAGCAATGCTTCTAACATAATGTGTCCAGCTCAAGTTAGTAGTTAATGTTACACCGAGAACGTCAATACTAGGGGAAGTGGGAATATTTACATCATTAAAAAATATATGGGAGTCAGTGAGATTCTGTCGGTTAGAAAATTGAATGTACTTGGTTTTCTGTGCATTAAAGGAAACTAGATTCTTTTGTCCCCATCCATCAATTCTAGAAAGGTCCTGGTTCAGAGAAATTGCAGTGTTTATTTTTGAATTTATAAGATCGGGTTGGGTGAAAGAATTGGTAAATGTGAAGGAACTGTGGAGTGTTGAGTCATCTGCGTAGGAATGTATTGGATTATGAGTGGTAGATATGAGATCATTGATATGAATGAGGAACAGAATTTGGGCCAAAACTGATCCCTGGGGAACACCAGCATTTATTGAGTGAAATTGAGAATAAAGGCCATCTACCATTACACATATTTTTCTGTTATGAAGATAAGAAGAAATTAGTGGAACTAATGATGCAAGGCCGTAGTGTGACATCTTCGACAATAAGGATTGATGCCAGACTCTATCAAATGCCTTTGATATATCCAGTGCTATTGTATGTGTTTCACCATGTTGGTCTGTAGCTTGGTTGATTTGATGCGTAAGAAGGCAAAGCATGTCTGCAGTTGATCGACATCGTCTAAAACCATATTGCCTATCACTGATTAATTTATTATTCTCAAGATGCTTAATTATGTGATTATTTAATATAATTTCAAAGACTTTACCAAGAGTGGAAGTTATAGCTATTGGTCTGTAGTTTGATGGATCTGAAGAGGCACCTTTTTTAGGAACTGGATGGATGTTTGCTTCTTTCCAGGGTACTGGGAAGCATGAGGTATGAGTACACAGACGGACAATTTTTGCCAATACAGGAGCGAGCACCAAGGAGCAATTCTTAAGTACTATTGGAGGAATTTCATCTGGACCAGGAGCCTTATCTACCGAGAGATTCTTCAAAATAATTTTGACATGTCTGGTGTGGATCTTAAGTGAGGGAATTTCAGGCGAATTAAAATTAAGTACAGGGACATCTTGATTTATTTCATCTAAGGTTGAGTTGGTGGAGAAAATATGCGCAAGAAGGTTAGCTTTACCTCGTGGGTCACTTACAAGATTGCCAGTCGGAGATTTTAATGGTGGAATGGATGAAGCAGTAGTGAAGTTGGATTTAAATGAGTTAAGAGTAGACCAAAATATTTTGTTATCATTTGGATTATTTAGAAGTTTATTTGCCTGCTTGTGGAGAAAGTTTGATTTAGTTAGGTTTAATACAGTTTTGGCATGATTTCTGATGTTTCTAAAGTAATTAAAGGCTTCATGAGTTTTTGATATTGTGTATGCATTGTAGGCTATTGCTTTTTGTTCAGTTACTCTAGCACAATTATGGTCAAACCATTTAGGTGAATTAGATATTTTTCTGTACTTTTGATGAGGAATAAAAGTTTCCATTCCAATTTTTACAAAATCTTGTATGTGGCTCAAGGTGGAGTGTGCATCATTAGAAAAGAAATAGGTCCAGGGAATATCAATAAAGAAACCTTGAAGACCCTCCCAGTCTGCCCTATCGTAATGCCATTTAGTCACCAAAACAGGTTCAGAGTGGGAAGGTGTGGTAGGTGATAGACAGGTGGCCTGTATCAGACAGTGATCAGAAGATCCATATATATATATATATATATATATATATATATATATATATATATATATCAGCAATACTCTTGTCCTTAGGAAAGCGTAAGCGAATAATGAGCAGCAAAACCAACGCTTAGTTATTAGTTACTAAAGCTATTGTATATTATATCAAATGTGAACCTTATATATTAATAGTTTGTTTTTACTTTATTTTAGGCTTGAAAATGACTCTCTGTATGGGGTCGAAGCGTTGCCCAATATAGATGTTCGTCACAGCGTTGGTATTGCTGCTCATTATATATATATATATACAGTGAAAAAATGCGAAGGTTCTAGGTAACAAATACATAAGTAACAACTATGTTAACATAATATCATAATGGTTCTTTCCGTTATCAGGTTTTATTTCCTGCCAGGCAATAATATGTCAAATTAATGAAAAAGACAGGAGCTCAGCACGGAACAAAAACATTTGAATATGATTAACTCGCGCAACGAGATGAAAAAGGCAACTGACATATCAACAGAAAATTATTGATGGAAGGAATTAGTCAAAGTGACCAAATGGTGCAAGAACACACAAACGAAAAGGAATATAGTTAGTTATAATGACAAAAATATATCACGAACATCCAGGGCATCAGTTAGGTTAGGGGCGTAGCAGAACTAAATTGCAAGAGAATGTAAAAATGCCATTTCAAGAATGCTGGTAAATATGTGTAGGCCGCCAGCCACTGGCTTAGTGAACTGAGGATGAAAGATGATAATTGTTGTTGAAGGTATAATCCTCAGTAATGGACGAGGTGACACCTGGCCTGGTCAACACCAGTTACGTTTACCATGACATTTAACAAGATTATACAGACGCAATCCAAGGTTTACCTTCAACATTAGCGAACAAATACAACCTCACAAGGTAACGCATTATTATGAACACTTCTTAAGATGAAGTAAACTGATTCAGTCACGGTTTATTGATAACTGACGGGGACTGTACAGTAAGTTATTCATTTTTCTATTCATGTTATACAATGTTACAAGAATAATTAAAAACAATAAATACACTGATAACTTAATAGAATAATAAGACAATACACGACAGTATCTCTAAAACGTTACCTTACTTATTGTTATAAAATCTTCCTATGGTTATTTAGAAGTCTAGTGCATTTAACTTTTGGACGACAAATCATTCCAGTCTTACCCTAATACTGATGCCATTCCTAACACTTGTACTGTCAATCACTGACACGACAATGTTATATTATATCTAATTATTTATCCATGTATTTCTAATTCTGATTTTATATTGTGTGTGTGTGTGTGTGTGTGTGTGTGTGTGTGTGTGTGATTTTTTGTTTTTTTGTTTTTTCTTCAAATGCACAACCTTTCTTCATCTCCATACCTGTCTAATCTCGGCTCCACTGCAGCACAATGAATGGTGTGATCCATCTTTATTTGTTAGCATCTTGTCTGCCCAATTCTTACTCCCTCTCCTCCTCCCCCCCCCCCCCCGCACTAGAGAGGGGAATGAGGGGGTCGAGGAGAAAATTTGTATAAATTCCATCAAATCAGCTTGAATTGTTCCGGATCACAAATATGTTACGCGCTGGGATAGCAACAACCATGGATAAAAGTAATTGGCCATTGTATGATCATAATTCAGACATCCTTATAGTGTTGTCAAGGGATCATTATCCCTGAATGAATATAAACACCATATGAGGAGGAGCACTTCATATGAGGAGGAGCACTTCATTAACAACGTTTCGCAATAAAGTGATCCTTCTCATATGGTGTTTATATTCATTCTGTCAACTTTTCTAGGTTATTTCAACATCAATATCCCTCTATTGAATATGTAAAGTACTTCACTAAGGCGATAATAGATAACTCCACACAACTATCAAATACACATACTCTCTCTCACACACACACACACACACACACACACACACACACACACACACACACACACACACACACACACACACACACACACACACACACTCACTCTCTCTCTCTCTTTAAATTATTAGCAATAATATTTAAAGTCTTCGTTAATTTACATAATTTAATCCTTTCAATGTCAAACATTAATTGCATTTTCTAATTAAGGTTTGAAGTATGTTGAAGTAATTTAGCGGTGTTAGGAAGACTGCTGGAGGCGAGGAAAAAGAGTAAGGTGATGAAGTGTTGTCACTAGTAATATAATGCCGACATTAATTACATGGATGATATACTGAATGTGAGCATATCATAATGGTGACTGAATGAGTGGTAGAGGTAGGACTGTTTATATTGATAATGCCGACTAGAACATTAATACCTCCACCAATATTGTCCTCACTACAACTACAAAAGTAAGCAATTCAAACTGGCTAAACTATCAAATAACCACAAGAAATGCACAATATTCCACACACCAACAAACGTTGGTGTAAATTTCTAAAATTTCTAAATTAGGAGACACCATCTGTGACATCTTAATTGAAAGGAGAGTAAATACACCCAGCTTTCAAAACATTCCCATCCCTACTCCTCTGTCCAACTCTTCAACCTAAGAGAGTGAAGCGATGTTCAGTTTATCATCCACTCAACCAGTAAACTTTGGAATGTTCTTCGCCCGTCTACCTTTCCTCTTTCCTATAACTTTAAACTCCTTCAAGATCCATGTATCAAGTAATTTCGACTCCACCGTACAATTGGTTTGCTTGCTATCACATGTTCAATCTCAAGTGATATTAATTACAGGTAGTCTTGCCTTTTGCCTCCGTTCACATAACACAAATAAACAAAGGTATAAACAAAGCCAGTACGAAAAGATAGCAAATATCTCAAGGTCTTATGCAAGTGATAATTTAGTCAGGTAGCCCGACCCACTGAATATGTAATGAAGGAAGGAGAGAGAGGAATATATAGTGGTGAGTGAGGCAGACACAAGGGGAGAGGAAAGCAATGATGACATTCAAGGACAATCGAAACAATATGCATTCTTCTAGTATTACACACAGAATGTAAACAGTACGCGGTGCACACTGTATAATGTCTTGCTGCACATCAAATAGCATACAATAAGAAATGTAGGAAACAAATGGAAAACCAAATGCAATACCCGGTAACGATATCCCACCAGGAAGGCAGATAGTGTCCTCTATGTAGTGAATAAAGTTAACGGGGCAGAGTGAGAAGCAGCAAGTGGATAAAGATGAAAAATGTCGAGGCATAGCATATTTACGGAATAATATATAGGAATGTGAATGGGAAGATAATATATATAATGCACCAAACATTCCTTGGTCTAGGAGTCTTTTCCTGGGCGACCTAGATGTGTGTGAATTTTTATATATATATATATATATATATATATATATATATATTATTTGTTTTATGTTGTGTTGTGTTGTGTTGTCCCTGTTCGGGCTCTGTCTCGAATCGGCCACCCAGCTATGGTGTATGTGCCTGTGTACAGTATGTACATTATATACATATATACATACCGGTATATATATTTGTTTTAGTTTGCTCCCTATAGACCTCTGTCAAGCTTAAACATAATAATAAATAAACATATACATCCCAAAGACCCCCCTTCAAGATAAATGTGAACATTTTGCGTTAGAAATAATGTCCTGGCCTAAGGCCGATTCCTCCTAAATTACAGGCTCGCTCTTCCTCGCCAGGAAAAAATCGACACCTAAATGGCACAAAAGGTCTTAATATTGACAAAGAAATTAGCGGAAGTCTCAACATCTGAAACTAATGGGGCTAAACATTAAAGGGAAGCGGGTTCAGAACGAAATAACTAATACTTCCCCCTAATACTGACGAAACAAAGGGAAATGCAACTAGAAGGAAAAGCTTAAGTTCTCTCTCCCCGCAAGTTAAACCAGATTTTATTCCCGATTTCGTTCATCGATCTTTCACTTTGCTTTATTTCAGGCACTCGCTTATTACTGTCATCTGTTATGGTCTATTTGTGTCTCCATCCTTTCTAAATATGTTACTCCCTCCCTCCCTCTCTGTCTCTCAACAACCATCCATCTCCCCAGTAGCTCCCTCTGCGCCAACAACTAAATGGCCTCACCGGAATTGTTACTATAATATTCCTCAGTAGTCACTACCTTATATTGTATATTATATTATAATATACCAAAGAGTTCAGTAGTTCAGGCTCTTGTTGCTATCCTATCTCCATAACCAGTAGCTTAAAGTTTCACCATCAACATGTTAGTATCCCTTGGCTTGTACACCAAACTTAATGTATTGCCATCACCATTACTATCATTATAGTTATTTGTTATACTAATAGCAACCGTCAGTTCATTAATGTTCACCGTAAGCAGGTTTTGGTACAACTACTTGAAATTCCTATTCTGTGAATGGCTTCAGAAATATTTACACCACTGACTTCCTTATCAAAATGACGTCAAGAAGTTCAATAACATTACCAATCTTCCACACTGTCAATCACAGGACCACAACAATAACAGACCTACAGCACATCATCAATCAATGTTATTATTTATGATTGAAGCGTCTGTACCGTGAAACTGAGTAGATTGGTGATAGTTTATGGAAGGTAAATTATACCGAGACCGTTATCATAATGTGTAATACACCATGGATAGTGTTTGGTCAATACAAACAACCTGGCATACATCATTACAGTCATGGGATATATGTTCATTTATTTCATTAGATTCCACCCTACTTCCGTCTTCTACGGAGCATTGTAATATTGTGGCATCTTACTTTAATTCTTGCTCAGTCTGCTTTCACTCTCTCTTCTGCTCCTACGAACAAAAATCGCTGTGAACCCTATTTTATTCGTCCTCTGTACACACAAATATATTTCCTTTCTGTACCTTTCTCCTCCTCCTCCTCCACCTTCCCTGATATCGTCACTTTAAACGTGTTTCTTTGTGTCCGCTCCTGCTCTTCTTCCGGCTTCAATTTTCCTTGACCTTTTGGGTTACCGCCAGGAACCCAGTAAACCATTTTAGTCTATCACTTAACCATTTGTTTATCTTAATTTCTATATATTTGTGTTTATACCGCATATCATATACTCAGAAAAATTAATGTAAGGTATGACATAATATGAACGGAAACTACAAAATGGGGAAAATATTTAGTAATGCAAGCGTTAGAGTATAATATAGGCGGCTTCGAGACGAATGCTTTAACTATATTATGGGAAAGGGAGAAAGTCTTAAATCGCTGATACATGCATATACTCAAGACAATACACACACATGGAGAAAAGGATGAAGGTCAAGGTTACGGGATAAATGGCAAAGACTGCATACAGAATATTACACGGCCTTTATTTTAGTCTCCCTCCTCCTCCTCCTCCTCCCAGAGGAACATCGACCACACTGCCTTGTAGCAGTGTTGCCCACGAATGTTCTCCTTCCACATGGCTGGTGCAATTTTAAGCAATATATTCACATTCGCTTATATCGGTCCATTATAGTCTTATCTAATCACACATTATGATACGCAAAAAACAAAGGAAAAGAAAAAAGAAAAAGAAATATTAATAATAATAATAATAATGATAATTAAAAACATAAAAATAAAAATAAATAATTTTAATAATTATAATTCATACGAATAAGGCTTTATAATGTATTGTGACGAATGATGTTATATTGTTTTCAGCGTGAATTAATTGTGCAAATTTAAAACAAATCAGCTGGACTACTGCTGCAGTTGTGTAATTGTTAACTGAATCATTGTGGGTCATTATACAGGGTGTCCCAGGAGGAAGGTCATAACTTTGGGAAATTATAAAACAAGGTATTCTAAACCTAACATGTTCTATAAGACATAATCCAAATCTCAACCAGTATTCAGATATTGCATGTTGAAAATGGTATTTTCTTATGTATTTCCCCATAAGGGTGGCCTAGCTGGGCTAGTGCCCACCACACCTCCATTTAACCGCAATTATTATACCATGTTATTAGAAAGATATTACAATTTTGGAAGCTACAAAATGATTAGAGACATATTAACTCACTTTGGACCAGATGGAAACTATTTGACATGGAAGAGTCCATTACAGTGATGCGGGCGAGGACACTACATAAAACCTTTAATATCTTGTTAACGGTTGAGATTTGGACTTTTTGTTATAGAATAGTTTATGCTTAGAATACATTGTTTTATCATATCCCAAAGTTTTGACCTTTCCTCCAGGGACACCCTGTATAATTACCCAACTTCAGGAACATTTAGTGGTGTTTATTAACTTTCTCTGCTCAACGAAGGATTAAGGGGAGACTGGCCGTTTGTTTGGTCTATTAATTCATATATTCATTTATTATTTTAGTTTCCTCCCTAGACCTCCATTAAGCTTAGAAAAACACCCCCTAGACCTCCCCTTAAAGATAAATTTGTACATTTTTCGGTAGGAAAATGTCCCGGCCCAAGGCCGGGTGCTCTTAAATTTTCAGGCTCGCTTTCGCTCGCCAGGAAAAAATCGACACCTAAATGGCACGAAAGGTCTTCAAATTGACAACGAAATAGGGCGCAAAGTGTTAAATCGCCAAACTAATGGGCTGAACGTCTTATAATCTCAAAACTAGTGGGGCTAAACATTAGGCAGAAGGGGGTCCAGGAAAACGGTCTGCCTCCCCTTAAAGAGTCTATACTCTATCATTATTATTCATTGACGGAATTTTCATATTTGTCTGTCCACTGAAAACGCTTTCTCTTCGTCTCTCTTGAACGGTCATCATTCATTCAGCCTTAAATATTACATAACCCATCCCCTACCTCCCCTCTCCCTGACCCCCTACGCTACTACCATACATCCATCATAATACTCTACCCAATATTTTACCCCTATACTTTGTCAAACTGATAAGTGTTCATGCATTCGTTAATCGTATTTTATATCACGGTAATTATTTTGCTTTGCTTTGCTTTGTTGTTTTGTTTTGTTTTGTTTTGCTTTGCTTTGCTTTGAGAGAGAGAAAGACGCTACGCAGAAAAATTAGCTTTGCAAAGCATCGAAAGTCTCCGTCAAACATTGTCAATCCACCATTTCGGTTAATCCAGCTAAACAAGCAAAAATAACAATATGAGTGAAGCCAGCGTTAATAACAGTGAGTGACGAGGGAAGGTTAGATCACAAGCCAGGACAACAGGACAATTGAGGACATGATGTAAGGGGAATAGGGATGGGGAGAGCGAGGGGAAGGGAAAGGTGGGGAAGGTGTTCGGTAGATGCAAGGGGAGCAGGAGAGGATAGTGGAGAGAGGAGGGGAGCAAACTGGTTCTGTAGGAGGGTAATAATACAGTAACAAGTAGTGAAATGTCCGAGTTCTGCAGTACAATATGGATGTTCACATGTAAGTGTTAATCAAGATGATATTCATTATCATCTCTAAATGTTTGTGTCTGGCTTCTGGACGTGACTTGTATATATTTACTTTTTGCTTGACTAATGTGTACATGGATCAATCAATCTATCTCTCTGTCTCTCTCATAATCAGATTTGAGGACACCAAGACAATCATGAAATTATAGGATTCACGACAACGATTCTGGGATGAAAATTCTTAGAATATGGCAGATACAAAAATATTGTAATATATGTTTCTGTGCACATTAGAAATTGTAAATTATATAGTTAGAAACGCGGGTGATATACTTTGAAGGATAAAGATTTGGGGAGAGAAAAGCCAGAGTCAGGAACAGTACAGTTTATTGTCGCTGTTCTTGACACACATGCAATGGTGCCTCTTTTTTTTTTTGGAAAGATTGTGGGTCTAAGAAAACTCTGAAATATTCAAAGGCCACTCTGACCCTGTCCAGAGCCTCATAAAATATTGTTACCGTGCATCTCAGTGGTAACATTACAGACAGTCTGTTGAGAGGAGTGCCAAAGTATATTTGGTATTATGTGTTTGCGATAGAGGATGAACATATATATAATATTCGTGAACTCAGTAATAGGTATTCATGGTATATTGGCTTTCGCAAGTATATATATATATATATATATATATATATATTCTAACAAAATTAAGAAAACACTCAAACGAAAATAGTTGCATGTCCAATCGAGCACAGCAAGATTTAGGATAGGTTATGTTTCTAGGTTATTATAAATCAAAAGATAAATTTTCAAAGTAAATGGTTCTCTTACAGCATGTTTATGTATTATATTGATAGATAAGTGATCATGGAATGTTTGGATGAACAAAAGTAATAACGCCGCGAGTGCCTTCTTGAAAATTACTAAAAGCACATTAGAAGAATAGAGTAGTGTTAAGATATCATAAGGAGAATGCGAGTAATGGGAGAATATAATGATAAGTACACAAGTAATAGGATTGTGTGTGTGCGTGAGGGTTGGTAGTAAAAACTAGGCAAAACACAAACTGTATGCAGATAAACTTCTCTTTTTAATAACAGAGGGTGTGAAGTTCCAAGTGATGTTTAGGGCAGGCGTTTACTACCGACTGACTCATGAGATCAAATTGGTTGTGGCTCACTGTTTTTTTAATGTGAACCAATTAACTGACGCCGCAATAGTAAAAATAAGAGAAACAGTAAGGACAAATATAATACTAACCCAAGGCAAGGATATGTAAGAAATTATACGCATAGCATCACCGCGGTACATACTGTATAATTGGACCTTTATAATACATATCAATTATTAACCAACCATCAGAATTCATTACCCACTCATCAAAACATTCAATATCCAACGATCAAAACAGTCATTACTCAGACATCAAAACACTCATTATTCAACCATCACATTTTGAGCAGTAGTATTGTTTACATAATGGTCTACTTGTATAATTATACTTATGACCCTAATTATGGAATAGTTTTTTAATCCATATTTGTAAATTCCCACCAACAATGGAAAATTATGGACATTCGTAAATATCATACACATAGAAAACCAAATTGCAATGTTATGGTATATTGTAAATAACACAGTAAAATTAGACAATAAGGAAATTCACTCGTTTTATCAATATTTTTGTTATTGTTGGGTTTGATATACTTGATGGTGAGGGGAGAATTGACGGTGGTGGTAGCGGTTGAAGGTGGAGATAATAACCGTCTGTGTTATAATAAGAACGTGGGTGGGTAAGACCGTGGATCAAAAATAGACGGTCTGGAAGAGGAAATGAGAATCTAGAGAGAAGGTGGTCGAAGGAGGGGTGGGGAGGTGGGGGATGGTTGCGGGATGGGGAAAATGGCTGGGGTGGGTGGGGGGGGGGGGTCTAATGGTTGAAAGTGGAGTATATATAGGCTTTGACATAGGAAGGGGGGTGGAGGGGCTGAAGGGACGATTATTATGAAGACAAAGGGAGAATTAAGATTAACATAATTATGATGTAGGAAGATTGTGTTGCAGTTGAAGGTGAAATGAGAAAACAGGAAAGTGATGGATATAATTGAGATAAGTGAAGTCAGATAACGTGAGACCTAGAAGATGCAAACCTAGTATTTAAGTTGTTTTTGAAGGCACAAACAGACAAAGATAGTCTGCCACTGATGACCCCTTGCTGTCTCTCTTAAGCCACACGAAGTAAAGGTAATGGTGGAACTTAACGGAGCCATAAAGGAGACACAAGGGGTCATGCATGCAACATAACGAAATAAAACTGCTTTATCAGGAAGAATGTCACTCAACAATTAAGTCTAAAAAAAATCCATGTACATGGAATTTTTGGAGACTAAATTGTTGATGTCAAGGCCAAGTTCAGATGATGGAGAGAGGGTATGAGAATTAAAGGATTAAGAGTTAATATAAATAAAACAAAGGCTTACCACAGTAGATTAGGGCTTGGAAAGGGAGTAAAAAGTGATGTATACTCATACGCATTATGGGTTGAGAATGTTGCATGCATACTATGCAAAAAGTAAACTTGTGTTCAATGACCGGCTTGAGAGTGTAAACTTCGTCAATGAGGCACTGGAGATCGTGGAAAAGCTTTGCTACTTCGGAGATACTATCTCTGGCAGTGGTGGGGCTAAGGCCGCCACTATAGTTTAATTAGATGCGTCTGGGTATAGTTCAGAGAACTGTTGCCACTACTCACTATGAAAAGAATCTCTATGCTCCATGTGTTAGAAGCTCAATGATATATGTTTCGGGAACGTAGCCTGTCGAAGCGGATGATATCAACAGAGATGAAAAGGTGATGTGGAAGGGTGGGGTTAAACTGCTAAATAGGATATATCTAGAGCTAAGGAGACGGATAGGTATCAAGAGTATCAATGATAGGATGCATACTAACAAGCATAAATGGTTTGGATGAGTGGAAAGGATGGATGAACTAAGCTGGGTGAAAAGATGCAAGTCCGTGAACATGGAAGGAGCTGCACCAAGGAGCAGAGCAAGAAAGACGTGTGATCATACCATGCTGCTCTGAGCAGGGCTGTCTGGAGCGACGCCATTTGGACATGAGACCAGAAACACACTTCATGTGGATTACTTGGTCTTTAGAGTTATGTATGTATGCATATGTGTACATTAAATATATGGAATATAGCAGTTATATGGAACAACATTTCTGGAAAATATTCACTCTCTTAACATGAACAGTGAGGAAAACACTAACATGTTTAACCTACTTTGCTATACAGACAATTATTATGTTTTTTACACCAACCAAATTCACCTCTAAACTCAATTAATGAAATCAACAAATACATGTGGCACTCCGAGGACTCGAACTCAGGATACTCACATCGAAATTCCGCACACTATGCATTACGCTATCAAGACAGTTATGTATGATCTAAATAAATTATAAGAGAACAGGGAAACATAAACGATTAATGCGTATGACATTAAGGACAAACATTCTAAGAAGAAGAATTACATGCCAAGGAATATTGGAAAAAACTGACAGGAAGATATTGGGCGAACGATTTATAGGCAGCTCTGCGTAAGAAATAAGGACTATGGATCGTAGGAAGATTTGTGAGGGGGAAGGATCAGGGTCCAAGGTGGGAAGGGTGAATGAAGGAGAATGGATGTGATATATGGGATCATTTACAATAGATTAAGGTGAGATGGTTAACTTTTTGGGCGATTTTTGCATGTATTCATTATTTTTCTAGTTTCCTCCCTAGACCTCCATCAAATTAAAACAAAACATCCATTAGATCCCCCTTCTAGATTAATTTGTACATTTTTCGGTAGAAAAATCGGCCGGGTTCTTCCAACATTACAGGCTCACTATCGTTCGCCAGGGAAAAAATTGACACCTAAATAGCATGAAAGGTTAAATATTGACGAAGAAATGGGGCGAAAGGTCTTAAAATCGACTAAACTAATGTGGTAAACATCTTAACATCTGAAAATTAACGGGGCTAAACATGAGGGAGAAAGTGGTCCAGAAAACCGGCCCATGTCCCCTTAAGAACATCCATTACGTATAGCAACACACCTTCTTATTTGCTCTTGGATCAGTTGCTATGAACATTACTTAACCAGGATTTGTATATTCTACTCAGAGGTTTCTTTGATTTTGTTTACCCGGAAATAAAATCTTAAAGTAAGCATAACAGTTTGAAAATATGGGAAAGATCTTACAAAAAACGAGAGAGAGAGAGAGAGAGTTAGAGAGAGAGAGAGAGAGAGAGAGAGAGAGAGAGAGAGAGAGAGAGAGAGAGAAAGAGAGGGAGGAGAGAAGAGAGAGAAAAAGAGAGAGAGAGGAGAGAGAGAGGAGAAGAGAGAGAGAGAGAGATAGAAGAGAGAGAGAGAGAGAGAGAGAGAGAGAGAGAGAGAGAGAGGAGAGAGAGAGGAGAGAGAGAGAGGAGAGAGAGAGAGAGAGGAAGAGAGAGGAGGAAGAGAGAGAGAGAGCGAGGGAAGAGAGAGAGGGAAGAGAGAGAGGGAAGAGAGAGAGGGAAAAGAGAGAGAGAGAGAGAGAGAGAGAGAGAGAGAGAGAGAGAGAGAGAGAGAGAGAGATTAAAGTCACATCAAGGATTTTGCCAGGGAATTGTAAAACTTCCAAGAAATTCTAAAAGGAGTTGAGAAGGTCCCGGGATCAACCACCAACCTCAGTCCAAGAGACATTTTCCGGCAGTAATAAGTTGGGATCTCGGGGATTTCCAATTTTGTATTCAATGGGGGAAAGAGAAAATAGTTTTGGTAAAAGATAGAATACAATGCGGTATGCTTAACTAATATTCTTTATAAACCAACAGGATGAAAAGTCTACAAAATATTTTGCCTATAGCTAAACTCATAATATGCTGCATCAATTATTCCTCTTAATAAATGCTATATGAGACAGGCAGTAGCCTTCAACATTCACAGGCATTGAGGGAGTTGAACCGAATTGGGGGATAGAGAAAGAACAGGAAATGTGAATAGCAAACACAATATATAAAAATAATTATAATGAGTTTAGACATTATTTAGAAGGAAAGAGTGAAGTTAGAGGCGTAGATGTTGAAGACTTGGGCATTACACAACAAAATTTCAATTTCCACCACAATCTTCCACCAATAATACTTTAACCTCTACAGTCTATAGTTTGTCCACACCCCGTCCTTCCTATTTGTCTATGGCTATCCTCTACCCCTTCCCAGAATGTTTGCTCCCTCCTTCCTCTTTCTCTTCCTTCTCTTGCCAGCCTCTAATTTCCCTGTTCCCTGTACTGCGTCTTCCCTCCCCCAGTCCTTTCATCTACACAATAACGTGGGAGTAAAATAATCTTTTAAGGTGTTGTGAGAAAAGGTGGCTTCTGAAGTCTGAACAAACATATATTCTACGCTCTGTCAATATCCTGACTATCTTATCGTTACTTTTATTGTAAACTTTGATAAATGAAGCATTTTGAATCTTAACCCATCCAATCCCAGCAACGGCTACCAGCCGTCAGTAGATAAGTCACTCCCCAGTCCCAGCGACGGCTGGGAGCCGTCAGTAATGTACTTTCCTTGTAACTGCCTGTATCAGGCTATGCCTGGTACCACGACTGTTTGAGCACTGCTCTCTACATGGCAACACTTCTCAGCTTATATCCAACCTTCTGAAAGATGGGAGAGCCAGTCTTCCTTCATCTCTTGAGGTGGAAGGTTGTTCTATCTTGCCATTTTGGCCACATTGCATGGGGGGGGGGGGGGACTTTTATTACTGTATCCTACGGTACAGTAGGGGTTAATGATGTTCTGGTATAGATCAATAGAGCGAAAAGAGCGACAATGTTTGTTTTTCTTTTATATGTGGATGAGGGAGACAAAAAGGCAAAACTGCCTGTGATGAGTGCCTCCCCCAGAGTTCAAAGAGTGACCAGGCTAAAATCTAGCCAAACTGTTTGGAACCACGGAGTTTGAAACAAGTTTAGTCATAGGATGAGGGAAAGATGGATTCAGGGAGAGAGTTCCAGAGCTCAGCTGTTGAACAGAAGAAAGATGAGGAGTATCGTTTCACTCTTGTATTGTAGAGTTGCACAGAGTCTGGGTGGGATTGTGTTGCAAGATGGGTGTTATATATACCCTACGTAGAGCAGGTGATATACACTGAATGAGATCGGAGGAACACTGATTATTGTAGTAGTGATAGAATAGCGAGAGAGATGCAACATTGCGGCGAAGAGAAAGAGAGAGATTGCAGAGTCGGTGAGTGAACGTGAGTTAATGATACGAAAGGCTTTCCTTTCTACTTTGTCTAGAAGAGCTGTGTGAGATGATCTTCCCCACACATGTGAACAATACTCAATACAGGGATGCACTGTGCCCCTGTACAGAGCAAGAAGCTGTACAGGGGCAAACAAAAACAATGATACGGTTGAGCACACCTAGCTTCTTGGAGGCCACCTTAGCAAGAGTGGTAATATGGTATTTTCAAGAGAGAGCAAAAGAAAAGGAGACACCGAGAATACTGACGATAAAATACTGTAATCAACAACAACCTGAAACACATACTGTATATGGCCATTAGCAGAAATATATCCTTTTAGGGGGAGTGCAAGAAGAGAATATAAGCATCCTTCATTATCTGTATCTCTCACTCTTTACTATAAACATAACCCATAATACATAAAACTAGATTGTCACAGTAGCCTACTAAGAAGGAAAGATAGTGTAATAGGCTGGATTATGGAACAAAACTTACTCTCACTATAAAGAGTATATCTGTCTAGTCACATAATGCGCTCTCATTTTCTCTCTCTCTCTCCCGCCTGATATCTATTGATAGTATTTTCCGAGGTGTGGTCATGTGCAACCTCGAGAGGATCAATAAATTACTTACTGCTTGTCACGCTGTGCACTCCTTTGTACTGTACCCAACTATCTATGCTATTCCTTTTACTTTTCTTCCTCTCTCTTCACATCACCTTCTCCTAACCTGCAGCAACAGTTCTTCCCGCTATATTACCGATCTTGATTCCAGACCTCAATCATTTCTTGAAAGCCTTCCATTTCCCATTAGTGACTCCGAAACTCACTTGCACTCACTCTCTCTCTCTCTCTCTCTCTCACCCACCCACACAGGCAGAGAAAATACAACGTGCGAGCCAACCATATACAAATTTTATGATCTGTACAACAAACACAAACACTGAAAGAATGCATTGCAGTGAAAGGGAGGGCAATGCTAGGGCGGTGAAGGGTACACCATTACAAATTACAAACACGTACTTCAAAACAATGTGATATTGCTTAGGAAAGTATCAATTCAGCACACATAAATTCACATTAAAACTTCTCAGCCTCTGTCTCACCACTTATCCATTCGCTCCTATTGTTATATCATTATAATATGTCCCCTGTAGCAGCACCCCTTGATAAATCTGCTCCCCTCTGTACTGTGTCAAATGGCCTCATCATGGTGTATGGTTGTCTTCTCTTCCAATAGCCTTAAGATTATTATTTGTGTTCTTAATATAATTCAACTCGCCCAATGTGAATTTTCATTGGTCTGTCTTTTTCAATCTGGCACTTTATTTTGCATCGCCAAGTTTCGCTTTCCTCATTGAGGTTCAGTGTGTGTGAAGTTAACGAGTTTATCTCTATAATTATGTGATCTTATACTTTCAGCCTGGACACATCTGGCACCACATATTTAGAGTATTTCCTTTTCTATCACACACATATATATATATATATATATATATATTAGTTTTACCTTCAAATATATTTCGTATCTTTCTTTCCACCTTTCTTTTATTTTTATTCTCCTCGTTTTTCTCCCCAGTTACCTCTCTCCCACCATCAGCATCAATAACTTTCAGCCAAACATTTCAAACCGGAAGCCAATCCAGTTATATATGACTCTGCCAGACATTTACCTGTCTACCATTCTTTATCACATGTTTTATCTTATTCATTTTCCTGGATCCTGGTTTCCATTTCGTCAGCATCCTATAATTGCCGTGTCTGGGTATTTCTCTTATCGTAAAATATGACCAGCATACTAAGACGTTTCTTATTTTTGGCTTTGTCATTAATTTTTTAATGTTATTTGAATTATCTCTAAGTGTTCAACACTATCTGTGCGGTGTGAAGTTACTGTGAGGTTAGGACACTTGTGACACTTCTGCATAGTAACCACGTGCGGGCATGCGCGCGCGTCGGCTGCCCAGCCGTTTAGAAACCGGCTGGCGGCAGCCCGGCTTTTCCTTAGTATATATCCTACGACAATGTAACTAATGTCTGGGATATTCTTATGTTGTTTCACAGCTTGAAGCTGCCCTTATTCTTAACCAACGCATCTTAGTATATTTTATTCTCGATAGTTGATTGTTTCATTATAATATATAAGATGTAAGTCTAGTGAGAGTGGGAGGAGACGAGCGGGAGAGAGAGACCGGCTGGGGGACGTTGCTTCGCGCGGAGAGTCTAGCTTGGGACGAGCCTGATGTTGCCATATGCATTTGATTGCAACGTTAGGCTTAGTTTCGACTCACGCACGGGGTAGAGGATTTTGACCCGGCAACTGTGTTGAGTGTTGCCAAGCATGGGATGTATTTTGCATGCCTAGGGTGGGGTCCAGACAGATTCAAGACTCCGAGCTCACCTCACTGTCGTACCCTTCGGACCCCCTTGATATCTATCCCTCTCAACCCCACTTAGAAACTTTCTCTCTTACTTTGTATACCTTCTTTCCACTACTTCACCAATCTATTTAATTATCCCATCCCCTTGATAGACCTTATATCTATTATTGTATTAATGACGAGCTCTCAGATAACTAGATAGGATTGTGGGCCTTATGCAGAGACGTAATTGTTAATGAGACCTAGGAAGCTTTTTTGTTGTCTCATATTTGGTGGTTTCATGCTTGCTAGTGTGTTCTTGTGTCAGGTTAGCAGGGGCTAGACCGGAGGGGAGGGTTTTTGCGATCCTTTAAGTAAAGTCTGCTGGTGCGAGTCCTGTGGACCCGCACGACTTTACTAGGATACCCGTGGGAGTCTGGGGGCATTTTCTTGTCTGTGTCCCTGTGTGTCTAGTGTTGTGTTGTGTGAGGGCCCTTGCCTAGTCCACTCAGCACTGCGCTAGCATGTCTTGCTTTTGTTTTAGGGTCGCCAGGAGAGAGTCAGATACTTGCGATCTGAGTCTCTCAAGAGGGCACCCTTTCAATTAGAGTAATTTGGCGCACAGACTTGGGAACGTCCCTAGGCTAGAGCAGGTGGCTCAGCCCGGGTATCCGAAGCCTATATCCTTCCGGCTAGACCTCTGCCACCTGGCAGATTAACAGCTAGGGTTTATCATTTCTGTATGCTTGTTATTGTGCCACAGTTTACCGTTTTTGTGAGCATTGTGAGTCAGGGTGTGGCTTAGAGACTCTGTCCGAGCAGGCTTGCCTGACTAAGAGTGAGAAGCACACCTGTATGTGGTTATGTTGCGAGTTGCTGCCTTTATTTAATTATACCTATGCCATTATACCCTGTATGGCCTATCACTAGTATTTATTCCTGCTTATGAGTTAAGAGTTCTCTAAATCCGTAACGTACTTTCTTTGCTAAGCATCAGATCCTACAGTAGCCGCATGCAGTTTAGAAACCTGCATCTTGTCTACCAGTACGATGTTTTGAGGACTGTTTGCTTTCACTTTCTTTCACGCAGGGGTGATTAATTGTATTAATTAACGTAACGTTAAATGTACTTTCTTCTAGTTTGTTATTAAATTGTTTCTGCAATTTAATTCCGTTATCTATCTTTTCCTTGAAGCTTTAAGTCAACTTAATTGTGTGATCTTTTATATAGCCTGCTTGACTATCAGCAGTCTATAGTGCGTGCACCCTGTAACCGAGTCATAGGATACCTTGTTGTCCAGGCAGGACTCTTGACGGTTTAGGGTGGTTTGTTGCCTGGGTTTATAGATAAGGGTTGGATCTAGCGTTTTCCGTTGTTGCTTGTTGCCGCATACCTAGTCCAATAGAAAGAGCCCAGTGTTTATATATACCAGGACATAACACACTGAGGAACCCTGGAGTTGTGGAGTGTGAACTAGTAGTGTGTATTAAATGTTGAAGGGTTTGTAAATGAAAACTGCTCCAGCTGCAGCTGCAGCTGCATCTCTCTCTCTCTCTCTCTCTCTCTCTCTCTCTCTCTCTCTCTCTCTCTCTCTCTCTCTCTCTCTCTCTCTCTCTCTCTCTCTCTCTCTCTCTCTCATAATCCAGGTAGTTCCGTGAACTAAATTACATAATATTGTCGTGAAATAATATCACCCTTGAATTATGAGCTCCATAAATATGTATAATACTGTAATTGAAAGTGACAAACTACTCTAAATATGGAATAACCTTTTAATTGTATTTGTATCTATATAATAATTTCGATTGTCTGTCTGTCTGTCTGTCTGTCTGTTCTTTATAGGCGGCCGCAGTTTTTAAGCTAGAGCGGAGGTCATTTAGTGGCCGAAATCGAGGTCGCCGTTTAATGAGGCACAGGGAGGTCGAGGCCGGTGTGGTAGTAGTGATTGATGATGGTGATTATGGTAGTAGAAGTGGTGGTAGTAGTGATGGTGATTATGGTGATTGCCCGGGCAACGCCGGGTACCCCTGATAGTAGACTATATTCCCACCAAGAAATATGTAAATAATTGTAATTTTACCAAAACTTACTCAAAATATAATGATACAACATAAATATTTGCGATCGAAGATGGTATACATGGCGATGGTAATGGGTGGTGATGGTAGCGGTAGACGTGGTATAGTGCTGGCGGTTTCATTGATACTATCCTGTAATAGTGTATGGGTGGGTAAGGCCAGAGATAAAATATACACGGATAGAAAGAAGAAATTAAAATCTACAGTAGATGAAAGACAGTGTGGGAAGAGGTAGGTAGATATATTAGGATGGCTGTGGGGGAAGAGGTAGGTAGGTATTAGTATGGCTATGGGGGTGGGGGAATGGGGATCGTGGAGGTCTGAGAAAATAAGGGTTTTGTATCAAGGTGGTGAAGAAAGGGGGATGGAGGGGGGTGGGGGGGAGGGGGCAATGACTGAAAGTAAATGGAGACTTAAGGTTGACGTATGAGTATACAGTTGCTGAGCGAGCGAGTAAGGGACTGTTATGGCTGAAATCGAAATGAACAGGCGGGAATGGGGTGGATAGAAGTGAGTGGCAAGAGGATAGTCGTGAGAGAGAAGAGGAGTACGAGTCCTAAGTGGGGACTGTTACTCTTTACTGGAGAGGTTGAGAGGTGAAACGCTGGAGAGAGAAAAGGGGAAATGGGGAAGGTAAGTGATGGAGAGAGGGGAGGGGAGTGTTAAATAAATGAAAGAGAAAGAGGCCTGCATTTAATTTGAAAACTTACACATGTGAACGATATCGCTTCATGTGACCGACAGTAGTGCAAACATGATAATAAATAGAGGAATACACGATGGCATGATAAAACTACTTTAAAATACATGAACATTTAACAGAAACAGATGCATGATTAAAGAAACAACAATAATATATACACATCCCTGGAACACCAACCTTGTTGTTATATAATCCCAGGGTGTGGACCTCTACACCCGCGGCTTTGATCACACTCCCCGTGGCGCAACATTCTTGGTCTCTTGGGTTGAGTCGCCTGAGGAAAGAACAAAAAAGATTATACGTGGAACAATAATACACAAAACGAAAAGATTAGAAAATATCACGTGTAAATTACATACAATATAGTCTAATGAATAAATTACACACAACATAGTATAACTATATGAAACAAATTACTTGAAATTACACACAACATAGTATAACTATATGAAACACCTCTCCTCCCCAACGCACCTAACCTTCCCATATCATCCACTCCCCCCCCCCCTAAAACCCGTCCACCTCTCCTCCCTAACCCACCTAACCTTCCCATACCATCCACATCCTCAACTAAACACACCACACCCCATCCTAATCCATTCCAACCCCCATCTCCTGCTCCCCAATCCCCACCCCCACCTCACCCATCCCAACCCGCAGCCCCTCCCTCAACCCCCACCCCCCCACCCCCACCCCATCCTCGTGCAGCAGCACCCAACATACATCGTGCACATAACATTAACATTCTTCAACTGAACATAGATGGCATAAACACAAAGAAACACAAACTCTCACACTTCATCAAACAACACAACATACACATTGCCATCTTACAAAAAACAAAACTCCGCATAACACAAAAAACACCCACATTTCATAATTTCACCACCATCAGACAAGACCGGGCTGACGGCAGGGGCGGTGGACTCATCACCCTGGTACACAAAGAAATATCATGCATAGTAACCAGTGTACAAACCAAATCCCTCCTCCCCCCAAATGATAACACAACAGAAATACAGTCAATTAAAATACGCACTGGCAACAACTCCAACATAACCATCATAAACACATGCATCCCTCCCCAAACATCCCCTACAGTACCAAATGAATACAGACCATACTTACAACACATAACAAACACCCCACACACCCCACACATCATCCTGGGTGGTGACTTCAACGCCAAGACGTCGGCCTGGTTTGTCGACAACCCCGACACAGACAGAGGGCTTGTACTACAAAACAAAACCGATAACCTCATCATCCTTAACGACATCCATCAACATACCCATATTCCTCACCAAGCCCTCTATAACCCATCATCTCCAGACATCACCTTTTGCTCCCCAGAACTCGCCCCCACAACATCCTGGAGGGTGGTCAGAACCATAGGCTCTGACCACCTCCCGATCATTATCACCACCAAAACCAGACTCACCCCAGCTATCACAAACACACATACACCAATTATAAAAGAGCTAACTGGGAAGCATTCACAAATGAGACAGAACAACACTTCACAACTCTAAACAGTACACCCATCACTAACATCAACAATGCTGTACACATACTCAATAAAACTATCCAAAACGCAGACAAGAAACACATTCCAAGAGGTAACAGAAAAAGACACAACCCCAACTTCACACCAGAAATTCAAAACCTCATCAGACAACGTGACATACTGAAACACTCCCCAGCACCCCACACACAAGACATCACACAACAAATTCAAGCACTCAACACCCAAACTAACAACAAAATACAAGAAAAACAAAAACTAAATTGGAATAACTTCCTACAAACACTTGATCACAAAACAAACTCCAAAAAACTCTACAAAGCACTAAACAGCATCACACTTTCCAACAGCAACACAACACAATCACATGCTGCAATCACAACAACAGACTCTACTCCTTCATGTAAACAACAAGCAAACACTCTCATCAATCACTTCTCACATGTCAGCCACCTAAAACCTCACAAAGACGACCGACGTGTCATCCGACGTAAGAGACAATTCCCCACAGACCCTGACTATACACCCTTCACCAATCACCAGACAAAGCATATCATCAACAATCTCAAGCACTCACCCGCAAGTGGCCTAGACAACATAAGCAACATACACCTCAGACACCTGGGACCACAAGGCATACAAACACTCACTAACATATCAAACTACAGCTATTCACACAACACAATACCAGACATTTGGAAGCATGGTATCATCATCACATTCCCCAAACCCAACAAAGACCCCACGCTACCCTCCTCGCACCGCCCCATCACACTCCTTTGCTCCCCCTCCAAAGTCATGGAATGCCTAGTATTACAACTAATTACACCTGACCTACCCCTAGCTCCAACACAACATGGCTTTAGGCCACTGCACTCCACAAACACTCTTCTCACAGACCTTACACAAAGAGCTTTCGACGGCATCAATTCAGCTAGACCACCACACAGATCACTATTAGCCACACTCGACATTAGTAAAGCCTTCGATGCCATCCCCCGCCACAACCTAACAAACAAAATCTACAACACAAACATGCACAACAGCACAAAAAGGTGGCTGGCCAACTTCCTAGCAAGCAGATGTGCACACGTATCTTTTTGCCGGTCAGTCATCTAAAATCAGAAACTTTCCAAATGGAGTCCCACAAGGATCCGTCCTATCGCCCGCACTCTTCAATCTGTACATGCACGATATAACTACACCCAATACGCCCCAAATAAACTTAGCCTCCTATGCAGATGACATAACACTCACATCCACACACCATGACCCAAAAAAGAGCAACAGATCTCCTTCAACCCTATCTCAACACACTACATGGCTGGTGCACTACAAACAGACTTAATCTAGCCCCAGCCAAATCCACCGCAACCCTGCTCACAAGTTGGACAGGAGAACACGAATACATCCCTCAACTCACCATAAACAACACACCCCTAACACATACACACACACCCAAAATCCTAGGAGTAACATATGATACTCATATGACATTCAAACAGCACACCACAACCATTAAAAAGAAACTGACACCCAAACTTAACGCCCTCAGGTCACTTGCTCACACAAAATTTGGACACAACAAAGAAACTACCACCACAGTATATAAACAATACATAAGATCAGTGATGGAATACGCAAGCCCAGCCTGGGCTTCTAACCTAGCTGAAACACATCATAAGACCTTACAGACTATTCAAAACAAAGCCCTGAAGATCATTACAGGCTGCACAGCTACTGCACCCACAGATCACCTACATCAAGAAACCAAAATCCTCAAAGTCAAAGACCATCTGGACATGAGAGGCACTCAATTCCTGGCAGCAGCCTCCACGAACCAAGACCACCCACTTGTGGGTGAGATTGTAGGCACCAATCGATCAGGGCTAGACCCAGGTGAGGTTATAGGCATGTGATAAAGAGTCGCTGGAACTCCTGTTTCACTTGCTTGGCCTCTCTTACTGATTTTCTTTGTGCCTCATTTACACTGAGAGCAATCCAGCTAGCTCTCACAAACACCTCCTCCTCCTATCCACTTCACTACACTAAACATGCATACCACACTTCATTCTTCCACACCAAAATTAAAAAAAAAAAAAAATATGAATTGTAGCCCAGCCTCGGAGTCCCCAGGGGGGGGGGGGGACCATAAATGCCCCCTCACCCGACCGACCATCCCCTGACGACCCCACACAATTACCTGGACCTCGGCCTGTTACTCTTTCTATTAATTTCTGCAACATTCGCGGACTTTCCTCTAACTTTCACTCTGTTGAGCACCATCTCTCCTCCTACAAACCTGATCTTCTCTTCCTCACCGAAACTCAGGTGTCTGTAGCAACATCCAGCAACCCCTTCTCTGTATCCTCCTACTTTCTCTATCCTAGTTTCAAAGCCAAAGGCGGATGTTGTGCATATGTGCACAACAAACTCACTTGCTCTCGTGTTCCGATTTCGACTCCTCTGAATTCTCAACTTTATGGCTCAAACTTTCCTGTCATTCTCTTACTATATATTTCTGTGCTGTCTATCTTTCCCCTAACTCTACCAACTTTCCCAAATTCTTTGACTATCTAAACTCTACAGTGGAACACATTCTATCCATTTCTCCTTTCTCAGAAATCTCCATCTTAGGAGATTTCAACGTTCACCACCGCCATTGGCTCTCCTCTCACACTACTGATCCACCTGGTGAACAAGCCTACGTCTTTTCTATCCTAAATGACCTAGAGCAGTTAGTTCAGCAACCCCCCCGTATCCCGGATCGCATTGGAGATCGGCCCAACATTCTTGACCTGTTTCTAACTTCTAACCCTTCTTCTTATACTGTCGATCTTTTCTCTCCTTTGGGCTCCTCCGACCATAAACTTATCTCTGTCACCTGTCCTATCTCTCCAGTACAGCCACCCGATCCTCCTAGCCGGCGGCGCTTGTGGCACTTTGGCTCTGCCGACTGGGAGGCTCTTCGGCAGTACTTCTTTGATTTCCCATGGAATGATTTCTGCTTCCATGGCCGAGGACCCTCGGAGAGTGCTGAACGCATTACCGAGGTAATCCTATTGGGCATGGAAGCATACATTCCATTCTCTTTCTCTCAGACTAATGCTAAAAAATCTTGGTTTACTCACGCCTGTTCTACTGCTGTCCGCAATAAGGAGGGAGCATTCAAACGGTACCGTCGCCTTAAAACTCAAGACTCTCATTCTTCATATGTTTCTGCCCGGAATCAAGCCAAATCTGTTCTTCGACTTGCCAAACACTCTTTCATCAATAATAAATGCACTGAACTATCCAACTCTAGCTCTTCCCAAGCTTTCTGGCATCTAGCCAAAAACCTCTCCAACAATTTCTCTTCCTCGTCTTTCCCTCCCCTTTCCCACTCTGATGGCACAACCATCACTTCTTCCTCTGACAAAGCTAAACTCTTCGCTCAAACTTTTGCTAGAAACTCCACCTTGGATGATTCCGGTGCTATTCCTCCCTCTCCGCCCTCCTCTCTCTTACTTATGCCTAATATCCTAATCTCTTCTAAAGATGTACTTTCTACCCTCTCTGGGCTTAACACTAATAAGGCGTACGGTCCGGACGGTGCTCCTCCTGTTGTTCTCAAAAACTGTGCTTCCGTGCTGACTCCCTGCCTAGGCAAACTCTTTCGTCTCTGTCTATCCTCTAACGTCTTCCCTTCATGCTGGAAGTTTGCTCACATTCAACCTGTCCCAAAGAAGGGTGACCGCTCTCAACCCTCCCACTATCGTCCAATTGCTCTTATCTCTTGTCTTTCTAAAGTTTTTGAAACTATTCTTGCTTCCAAATTTCTTAAGCATTTCTCTTCTCATAATCTGCTCTCAGATCGCCAGTATGGCTTCCTTAAGGGTCGCTCTACTGGTGATCTTCTTTCATATCTTACTAACTCTTGGTCATCCTCCTTTCGGGACTTCGGTGAGACTTTTTCTATTGCACTAGACATATCGAAAGCCTTCGATAGAGTCTGGCATAAATCTTTAATTTCTAAACTACCCTCCTTCGGTTTCTATCACTCCATCTGTGCCTTTGTCTCTAATTTCCTTTCCGGCCGTTCCATAGCCGCGGTTGTGGACGGCATTGTTCACTTCCTCACCCTATAAACTCCGGTGTTCCTCAGGGCTCTGTCCTATCTCCTATTCTCTTTCTAATTTTTATAAATTAATGATCTCCTTAACTGTACCTTAATTCCCATCCATTCATACGGAGACGACTCAACCTTGCACTACTCCATTAGTTTTTCAGAACGCCCCAGCCAGCAATCCCTCAACGACAAACGTAATGAAGCCATAGAACTCTTAAATTCTGATCTAAATACTATTTCCAATTGGGGCAGAGAAAACCTTGTTAACTTTAATGCTTCCAAAACCCAATTTCTCCATCTATCTACCCGTCAGGATCTCCCAGCGGACTATCCCTTATTCTTCAACAATACAAAAATCAACCCTTCATCTTCTCTCAATATTCTTGGTGTCTCTTTTTCTTCTGCTCTCATTTGGAAGGACCATATTACCTGTCTTGCTAAGGCAGCCTCCCAGAAGCTGGGTGTGTTCAACCGCTTTAGGGGGTTCTTTTCCCCTGCACAGCTTCTTGCTCTGTACAGGGGCATAGTGCGCCCTTGTATTGAGTATTGTTCACATGTGTGGGGAGGTTCCTCTCACACTGCTCTCCTAGACAAAGTTGAAAGGAAGGCCTTTCGTATCATTAACTCCCGTCCACTCACCAACTCTCTGCAATCTCTCTCTCTCCGCCGCAATGTTGCATCTCTCTCGCTATTCTATCGCTACTATAATAATCAGTGTTCCTCAGAGCTATCCCAGTGCATACCACCTCCTTTACGTAGAGCACGTGGTACCCATCTTGCAACTCAATCCCACCCCTACTCTGTGCAACTCTCCAACCCAAGAGTGAGCGTTACTCTCAAACTTTCTTCTACTCAACAGCTGAGCTCTGGAACTCTCTCCCAGAATCAGTCTTTCCCTCTTCCTATGACTTAAATTGCTTCAAACTCCGTGTGTCCAGGCATTTTGGCTCGAACGTCCCTTGATTTTGGCCCTGTCACTCTTTCAACTATGGGGGAGGCACTCGCTATAGGCAGTTATGCCTTTTGCCTCCCTCAATCACATAGAAAAAAAAAAAAAAAAAAAAAAAAAAAAAATCTTATCGGCACATACACACACACACAACATTTGTATGTATCCCCCTTCACCATATACAACCCCTTCCTTAACACACACACACACACACACACACATTCTGTAGTTCCACTATTGCAGACCTATTCCGGGAACATATCACACCCAAGATGGCTGGAAGAAAAATATACTATGGCAGGTTGTTGTTTTGAGAGAGTAAGTGTGTGTGAGAGTGCTGGTGTGATAGTGAATAAATGTGAGTGTGTTGGAGAGTGATTAGGACAGCGAAAACAAGAGTATTATAGAGATCAACATTTGCTGACCGTTTACACATGCATATTGTGTATACATTAATCCATTTGCCTTTTGTTAATTTAAGTTTCATTGTCCAGTATGACTGTATATATATATATATATATATATGTTTCTAGTCTCTCAGTGGGGATCGAACCATCGACAATCAGAACGATAGCCGACGCTTTAATCAATTACACCACGGCAGTCTAAAAGACACTCAGCCTTCTATCCTATTTATGTTAGGGAGAAGCGAAACCCACTAGGCGAATATATTTCAATTCAAACCTAGTTGTAGGATCCATATTTCCAGAATACCATACACGGATTTTTGAGTGTCCCGACGCAACTCGGGTTGAAACTGACATTTAATTCTAACCATGAGAGTTGCGTGGGGACACTCAAAAAATCCGTGTAGGGTATTCTGGAAATATGGATCCTACAACTAGGTTTGAATTGAAATATATTCGCCTAGTGGGTTTCGCTTCTCCCTAACATAAATACGATAGAAGGCTGAGTGTCTTTTAGACTGCCGTGGGGTAAGTTGATTAAAGCTTCGGATATCGTTCTCATGGTCTATGGCTACATCCCCACTGAGAGACTAGGAACATTTAGTGGCTCAAGTGTATTTGGGATATTAGTTATCAATATTTGTAATCTCTTCATGCTGTGCTGGGCTGAGATATAAATGAAATCAATTTCAACCCGAGTTCGCGTCGGGACAACTCAAAAATCCGTGTTAGGGTATTCTGGAAATATGGATCCTACAACTAGGTTTGAATTGAAATATATTCGCCTAGTGGGTTTTCCCTTCTCACTAACATAAATAGGATAGAAGGCTGAGTGTACTTTTAGACTGCCGTGGTGTAATTGATTAAAGCGTCGGCTATCGTTCTGATGGTCGATCGGTCGATCCCCACTGAGAGGACTCTAGAAACAATTTGTGGACTCAAGTAGTATTTGTGATATATTCTCAATATTTGTAACTCATGTTTTGTGGGTTAGAATTAAATGAAATCAATTTCAACCCGAGTTGCGTCGGGACACTCAAAAATCCGTGTATGGTGATTATGGAAATATAGATCCTACAACTAGGTTTGACAATTGAAATATATTCGCCTAGTGGGGTTTCGCTTAATCCTTAACAGAAATAGTGTAGGAGGGACTGAGTGTTCTTTAGACTGCCGTGGTGTAATTGATTAAAGTTTCGGCTATCGTTAGTTGGTCGCATGGTTTTGATCACCACTGAGAGACTAGAAACAGTTAGTGGCTCAAGGTTTGTGATTATATTCTCAATATATATAGATATATTATATATAGGATATTATCATATTATCAGACACACCACCGTGAGCCTAGTTAGGTAGAACTTGTCGTCTCACACACGAGGGGTAGGGGGTTCAATACCCTCGGACCGGGGCGGAGACAAATTGGGCTTGTCCTCCTTTCATGGGTTAGCTCCGTTCACCTAGCTGTAAATAGCGTACCTGGAATAAGTGGACGACGTTGTGACGTCCCATCTGGGGTTGGCAAAAAATGTATACAAGCGAGATGGGTATCATATGGTTTCACCTAAGCGAGGGGTACCTAAGCCTTCCGGGCGAGACGGTACCGTATATAGTGAGAATGGTACCATACAGATCCACCAAGCGCTTGGTTCGATGTCGCCATATGCTTAAATACAGACTCACACACATCCACAGTCTTCCAACAGTACATAAAACACTTAACATGCATTCACGCAATACTTCCCAGTTCAGGAGGCGCGAGATAATGCAGCTTAGCTCGCATTGCGTGGATTCCCCTTGACGAACAGTAATGAGTAACACACACCACACACACACGCACACCCACACCTATATCTCACCACATTTGCACACAATCACACAACACACACACACACAACACAAACACACACACACACAAACACAACCACACACAAACACACACACACACACACACACACCACACACACAACACACACACCTATCTATATCTCTTCTTTGGTACAAAATTGGCTAGGCAAGATAACAAAGGGCCCGGCAGTAAAAGTACTGGGAGACCACCAACACCGGGACCTCACTGTTGTTATAATACCTTGACCGAGAAGAGAGAGAGAGCGCGCGCGCGCGCAAGCCAAACGTCAAGCGAGCCAACATCATGCAGGAAGGGGAACAAATAATTCGACGCTTCAGCAAGACAAGCGGCCTTTAATCAGGCTGAGTTAAATACAGATAACCAAATACAACAGGTCGAGAGAACTTTATGACGAAATGGCCGAAGAAGCGAGAGGAACATGTACACAAACGGTGACACGAACTTGTATATAAATAGATAGTAGTCTAATATGTGCGGGAAAACACTGGAACAGTGTTATGAAGTACACTATATTTTACATCTCTCTACTCTCTCTATCTACTATCTTCTCTCTTCTCGATAGCTCTTCTCTCTCTAGATCGCTCTCTCTCTTCTCTCTCTCTCTCTCTCCTTCTCTCTCTCAGAGTAACTATATATTACCTCTCTCTCTCTTTCTATCTCTCTCTCTCTCTCTCTCTCTCGATCTCTATATCTCAGAGGACCTAGAGTATAATCTTCTCTCTTATCTTATCTATATCGCTCCTCTCTCTCTCTCTCTTCTCTCTCGCTCTCTCTTCAGTGATTCCCACATTGGGGTAGGACAAAAGTTGTTATAGGACTGTCAGAAATATATGTCTACTTTTACTGGACCTCTCTCTTAGTACGAAGGTGCCAAGACTCCAAGTGGTTCTGCCAAAAGTGGAGTTGGTTTTTACTTTTCTGTCTGGAATATAGCATTATATATTGTTTGATAGTAATCCTAAAACCTCCCTACATTTAAACGTACCAACATGGTACATATATCAACTGACATAGACAGTCACAGTGAACTATAAACTTCCACCCCACTAAGATGCACCCACCGAAACCACCTACAAATATATAAAATAATAATGTCGGTGGAAATAAATTAGACCGTCACTGGAATAGTAATGTGGCCCATTACGAGATACGAGAGTGCTACCAGATGATGTGGGGCTGTGGCGGGAGGAGAGGTGTGGTGGTGGGGCAAGTGAGGGTGTGATGGTAAGGGGAGGGGGGGGGGGGGGGGGGGAAGTGGGGTGGGGTTACTGTGAGGGTGATGGAGGAACATCGTTTCGGTAAGGTTTGGTACTTTGGGAGGATTGGTTCTAGATTTTATTGTTATATCTATACCACATCTCTCTCCTTGGTTCTCATTACCTTTCCCTTTTATGCCAAGACCATTGCCCCTTCCTGCCTACTGGTCAGTAGGTAGGATTTGTTGTATCAGCCAGTGTCAGTTTGTTCGACCCACTTAGGATAAGATAGATAGCCCTTAAACAGGGTTGCCTGGAACACCGCCATTAGGACAAGAGACTGAAACTGAAAGTATGTGTGAACACTCCAGTCTTTGGAAAATTTGATGTATGTTAAATGATACCGGTATGTATTCATCTGGTGTGAGCGTGACTGTCTGAGGTGGTTGACTAAGTTCTTTCTCCCCGGAGCCTCACAACGGTCGTCATAAATTTTCCTCATCCAGTACCGGTATTGTATGGTGTTGGTCATTATAACCAGGAGGCTTTCTTGGTCCAGTCCTCTTGCGTATGATCGTGTATTACTGATCTGTGTTAATAGTAGTAATAAGAATACATTATCGGGTTCTTGTTTCCATGAGCCCTGAGGCTGAAAATCTACAGAGTTTGTTCTTAAACCTAGGTACAGCTCAATACTTATTCATCCTTAATTACGGAGGTCTCGGCGACCTTTGTCAACCGTGAGGTGCCATGGCTTCCACCCAGTACATACACAGATGTACTTTGTATTTGGTGAGAAGAAGATGTGTAGGCTAACACAGGGTGAAGCGGGTGCCAACCCCGAAAGGGGTTGAAATAGGGGAGATATACCCCCCCCGTCCCAAAGGCGGCTTTCTAGGGCCTTTCCTAGAGGATGCAGAGAGGATTGGGTTCTAGTCATGTGGTGATGGATGGTCTATCAGAGTGAGAACTGAGCGACTTGCAATACCCATAGCTTACTCTGACAGTTCCTTTTACTTATATATTTTCTAGATTCCAAGTGACGGCGTCTCTTCCATGGATTGACCTCCCAATCTACCAAGATTGGAAGCCAGACCAGCGTCACATTTTCATTTGCCCCTAACACATTATCTTCATAATTGATGAGGGGCACAGGGCCCCTGGTGGGGCTTTGGTTTCCCAGGCGTTTCCCGCACCCTCCCTTAGCTCCCAGCCATGTAGTGGCTTTCGGGTCACACCCATCGGCTGTTATTGTGGTCGGCAGTGAGGGTTCTGTGGGGCGCGCGCTCGGGGTGTTATGGCCTTGGCCTTGTTCGGGACTTGGGGCTGTTCGGCCCAGGCAGCTGGCTGGGGAACAACACAAAACCAACACAGGCTGATAGCAGCTTGGTTTAGGGAGGAACCACGGACACAATTCTATCCGTCGCTATGGCCGAAGAACACCTTTAAGGATTCCGGTAGCTTCGAACACTTGCGCCCCGCAGGTCACGCGCGAGACCACGTATAGCAGTTTTAGACCATAAGGACCATAGCGTACCCAGATTGTGTCGGTTGTGGAAAACTATGAGCGGTAATAACATTACACACTGGCTCCAAGAAATAAAATAAGGTAAGCTACCACAACTTGTTCAAGTTTCATATTATATTCATATCTCTCTCTCTCAGGACCTGGTAACTGTTAGGATAAAAAAAAAAAACCCCTGGGTGGGATTGGTTCCAGTAATCTCTTCAACACTCTCGCTCACCTCTCCTTCGCAATTTGTATTTTGCCAACCCCCCCTAATTGCAGCTCACCCTGTGCCAATTTGGAGCTCCAGAGTTTTACGTGTGGGAGAAATGATAGGGAGAGAAACTGAGGATGTGAGGCAGGGATGGTCTGGAGTGTGAAGAACAACTTTTAGGAGTTTAGGATATTGAGTTAAAGACCGAGAAGCTGATGGGATAGGGGATGTAGAATAAAGTTAACATCTGTAACCTCAAAACATGACCACATCGGAGGGGAGGGGAGAGGGTGGGGAGGGGAAGATAGCAACGACATAAATATAAACAGTCAAACTAACACAGACAGTACTAATAACAATCAGAGGGGGCCAGAGGCAAGAGATGCAGGCACAAGCTAAATAAGAAAGACTAAATATAAACAGGCAAAACTAACACAGACAGTACTAATGACAATCAGGTGGGAGGAGGCAAGAGATGCAGGCACAGCTATAAAACAGGAACAGACCAGAGGTAGAGGCACAGCAGAAGCAGGAAGCGAGGATGAAACGACAGTAGTGAACACGAATGGAAGCAAGTGAGACACGTGAAACGTGGGCAGAGCCAGCGGAACATAAGAAACCAAACAACCCCCAAGCAGGAAAGATCAAGGTGGCATCAAACAGAGGAACTGAAAACCTTTTGTGATCCCAGGACGGTCGGTGGTAAAGTCCGGGAGGGGGCAGGAGGTGTTGGGATAAAAAGAAATACAACGTGTTGTTTGTTGTATGTGTGTGTGTGATGTGAAATGAGAGAGCAAACAGTGCAGCGAATAGATAGAAATGCACCATTCCATACAAGTATGTCTAAATCATCATCATTCCTTTGATATCCCTGAATTTTGTCTAAAGTTAAATAAACTATTGCTGCGATTGTTAAACCATAGAGACGGGGGTTTTACGGCGACGCTAAGTTTATGTATTTTGCTATCCTTTAGTTCCGAGGAAATTTCTAACTGCCCCCCCCCCCGAAAACCATAATGTTCTTGATTGATTGTTTAATTAAATAGTTTTTCACTGATAGACCATATTTCTAATGGTAGTACAAAAGCACACATCATCGGTAATAAAACTATAACGGTAGTAGTACAAAGACACACAATCGGTTAAATAAACTAAACATAACGGTAGTAACAAAGACACCAGAATCTGTATAATTACACTTAACAATATAACGGATATTACAAAGACACCCCATCGCGTAATTAAACTAGAATAATGGTAGATACAAAGAAACACACATCCCACCCCCGGTAATTAAACTAGATAAACCGGTTAGCTACAAAAGACAGCACATCGGTACTTAAACTATACACGGTAGTACACAAAGACACACAATCGGTAATTAAACTAGACTCCTTTTAAATGTTTTTCAAAGGATTTCTTCTCAATCTCTCTATACCTCTTTGATACAAAGCTAGTGTCTTGTATTCAAACATTTCATCTGCTATCCTTACTTTTATCTAACTGTTACCTTTACCTTCAACTTCCTTTAAATTATGCAAAACCACTACGAATACCCAATCCCACTGACTCTATACTTAAACTTCCCTCAGCTCCCTACCGTCCACTCCACTCCCACTATCTCTGTGGTTCCCTCCACCATCCTTGAGCATTTCTCTACCCCGTCCACGCCACTCCCCACAATCCTTAGCTCCCTACCCCGTCCCACTCCACTACCACTATCTCTGTGTTTTTCCCACCACCTCCTTAGCTCATTCTAACTACCCCCGCTCCAACTCCACCCTCCACCATCCTATAGCTCCCTACCTGTCCACTCCACTCCACTATATCTGTGGTTCCCTCCACAATCCATACGTCTCTCTACCCGTCCACTCCACTCCACCATCCCTTAGCTCCCTACCCTACCCGTCCACTCCACTCCACTATTCTCTGTGGTTCCCCTCCAACCACTCCTTAGCTCCCTACCCGTCCACTCCACTCCATCATCCTTAGCTCACCTACCCATGTTCCCATTTCACTTCCACTATCTCTGTGGTTCCCTCCACCATCCCTTAATGACTCCCTACCCGTCCACTCCACTACTCTATCCAGATTAGCTCCCTACCCGTCCACCTCCACTCCACCATCCTTAGCTTCCTACCCGTCCACTCCACTCCAACCATCCTTAGCTCCCTACCCGTCTACTCCCACTCCACTATCCTTAGCTCCCTACCCGTACCACATCTCCACACTCCCATCCTTAGCTTCCTACCGTCCCGTAAAACTTAAATCCAACTATCCTTAGCTTCCTATCCGTCCACTTCCACTCCACCATCCTTAGCTTCCTACCCATCCACTCCACTCCACCATCCTTAGCTCCCTACCCCGTCCACTCCACTACACCATCCTTAGCTCCATACCCGTCCACTCCACTCTTCACTCAATCTATCCTTAGCTTCCTACCCGTGCCACCTCCTATATCTGTGGTTCCTTCCACCATCATTAGATCCAACACCATCAATCACCTAGAATTACACCAATACCACTTTTGTGTTTGGCTGTACTACCTATGGCTCACATTTTCTTTCTCTACCTTCTTATTTATATATCCACCTCCTCCTTTCATCTTCTCCCTTGGTCTTTACTCCCTATGTTTCCCTCCTCTCCTTCACTTCCTTCATCGCTTCTCCTACCACTACATTATACACTTCCCTCCTTCATTGTTCCCTCTCGCATCACCTATATCCTTTTCCTACTTTCCTCCTCTCCCAAATCCCGTCTGACCCTCCCTCTATCCGTTCCTACTTTGCTCTCCCTTCTCCTTCTGCTGCCTCCCTATAATATTATCCTTCCTACTTTCCCCTCTCCTTCCCTTCTGCCTGCCCGTATATCCTTCCTCCTTTCCTCTCCCTTCCCTTCTCGCCCGATATCCCTATTCCTATTCCTACTTCCCTCTCCCTTACCTGTCTGTGCCGGTCCCTCTATCCTTCCTAAATTTCAGTTCATCCCTTCTGCCTCCCTATATAGCCTTCCGTACGTTTTGTCTCATACCCTTCTTTCTGAATACATATTCCTTCCTACTTTTCCTTTCCTTCCCTTCCCTTCTTTCTGCCTCCCCTACCTATCGCTGTCCTACTTCATCCGTTCTCTCTCTTCCCTTCTGCCTCCACTATATCCTTTCCCTTCTTTCTTCTCCTTTCCCTTCTGCCTCTCTATATCCTTCTTACTTTCCTCTTCCTTCCCTTGTTTATCTCTTTTACTCTTCTTCCTACTCCATTCCTTCGTTCCTCACATATTCCCTCATGTCTCGCTCTTTTGCTTCTACTTCTCTTTTCTCTCTTTCCTCCTTCCTTAACAGTTTTCTATCCTTTCACTCATTGCCTCACCCCTCCCTCTCTGTTTACACTTTGAAGCACCAACAGCCACACCCGTGCCCGAGTTGATTGGGCTGGATGCAGTCGCTTCCACAAATTTCAACTTAGGCTCTCTACACACGATGAAAGTTTGCTTGGTGTATTGTTAATAACCATCCCACCAGACGTTTTTTTTTCTTTCTTCGGTTTGATAGGTTTCGTGGCCCCACCCTTTCCAGGATCACGGCGTCCAGGCAATAGATTAAATAGCTTAGATAGGTAATTCATACAGAGTAGATTTGTCTACTTTCAATCACTAAGCATAAAAAGCACGTGTTCGTGTTCGATTTCAACTTAGTGTTCTTCAACCTTTAAATAATTATATACACATTTTAGTCGGCCTTTTGATCCATTTACTTAACTGACTAGATATCTACTGTATTCTTTCTCTATGCCTTCCGTTCTTTCAATTATATAAATTATCTCCTTGGACTCTCGTTTCCCTATTCTTCTGCTTACCTTTAAATTGTTATTCCTCTCATTCCCAACAACTTCCTTCGTGTTTTGTAAGCTGGGAAATCAGTATATTTCATAACTGTTTATGTTAGTTGATAGTTTTATAGAAAGAAGAAGAGAAAAAAGAGCCGCATTGGTGTTTTAGCTATAGGCGTGTTCCATAATTTTTACTGGTATGTATCTATTTTATCATCCGTCAAATTATGCTGTATCCTGGTTCTTATCTATACTAGTATTAATCTAGAGTGGTAACTGTATAGTGATGTTTACTGTCTCTATAGCATTTTTCCATCTATTCATTTAGGGTTTTAACATATTAACATATTACTTCTTGTTCACTTTTCGATTAGTTCCTGATGGGTGTTGATTGCGACACTTCCTGACCTAAACCTGACCTGATTTTTATTGTTTGTTTTTCTATATGCTCCACTACTAATTCCCTCGTCGGCATTAGGATAAGAAGCCTGTACATTCAACCCACTAATCATTTTGAAACGGTGAAGCCGTGAGGCCGAATCGTTCCAGTCTTGGTGGGGGAGCCAAGATGAAGCACTTTAGCTAATATTAGCCAACCTAACTTAATGTGACCGTATAAAAACACAGTATAGTATAACAGTATAAGCACGTACTCTATAAGCGATTTTCTGTGCGTTCGAGTCTTGTTTGAAATTACGTAAGCTTTACCTGATCAAACGTTCCCCAAAATAAATCTGGACGAACCCAGTTGTAAACTCTGAGTCGGGATTGGGTCGTTTGAACTTCAGGTCCTCAAAAGGATTGTCAAAGCAATTGGTCAAAGTACAACTACTGAAGCCTTGTAAAGTTTTGTGGAGCAAGCTTGGGAACAGCGGTGAACAAGGCAGACTGGTATAAAAGCTTAATGACGCCAACGGCTGCAGTTTGGAACTTTAGGTTGCAAGTGGGTTGGGTTTAGTACTTTATACACGTTCAATAATGTTATGTAATTAGTTTCCAAACTACTGTTCAGTCGATCTTATTCTGCTTTGGGAAGTTACTCGGGGATAGTGATGGCTCTTAAAAATTCTGTCCTCCAACAAAAAAACATTTCAATTTCAATTTTTGACGCATTCTGTAATATATCTAGGCTATTTTTTTATATTTTTTTTATATTTTTTTAAGAGACAATGAACGGAGGAAGGAAAAACACAGATAAAACAAAAAGGTCCATGTGCAACTAAAGTGACCAATCCTACCATTCATAAAATGTTTGTAACAACGTGATTTAAACATTTGTAGATTGTAAAGTTTGTGGAAAGCAATTCGAGGGAAGTGAATTCCAAAGAGTAGTAGCTGCTGGGGATAAATGAATTTCTGATAAGCAGAAGTTCTGCATTGTGGAGGAGAAAGTGTAAAATTCATGTGCGCTCTCAGCTGCCCTAGTTCTACGGGAAAAAGATGTTGCGAGAGGAGGCACAATTGAAGCAATTTCCTCGGAACAATTGCTGTGAAAATATCTGTATACTCATGCAAGGGATTGCCAACGTTTCTTTCGTATGGATAATGTAGGAAGGTCCCTGTGTGATTGCAGGGTTATTGATTAATCTAATAGCTTTATTTTGAATTTTGTCCAACTGCCTCAATGCAACCACCTCCACTTCCACCCCACAGAGGTGAACAGTAATCCATCTGAGAAACGCACGATGAATTTATATATCACGGCCAACTGCTCGTCAGTGGAAGACTTCTGCGAACTCTGCTACAGGCAGTCCCAGTTTTTTAGAGGCATTCTTAGGCACATGCTTGCTACCATAATGTGTCCAGCTTCAAGTTAGTAGTTAATGTACACCGAGAATTTCAATACTAGGGGAAGTGGGAATGTTTTTACATCATTAAAAAAATATAAATTTTGGGAGTCAGTGAGATTCTGGTTCAGTTAGAAAATTGAATGTATTTGGTTTTTCTGTGCATTAAAGGAAACTAGATTCTTTGTCCCCATCCATTAATTCTAGAAGATAGAAAAGGTCCTGGTGTCAGAGGAAATTGCAGTGTTTATTTTTGAATGTTATAAAGATCGGTGTTGGGTGAAAGAATTGGTAAATGTGAAGGAACTGTGGAGTGTTGAGTCATCTGCGTAGGAATGTAATTGGATTATGAGTGGTAGGACATATGAGATCATTGATATGAATGAGGAACAGAATTGGGGGCCAAAACTGATCCACTGGTCCTGGGGAAACACCAGCCGTTATTGAGTGAAAATGTGAGAATAAAAGGGCCATCTACCATTAAACACATATTTTTCTGTTATGACGATAAGGAAGAAATTAGTGGAAACTAATGATGCAAAGACCGTACGTGTGACAATCTTCGACAATAAGGATTGATGCCAGACTTACTCAAATGCCTTTGATATATCCAGTGCTATTTGTTATGGTGTTTCACACCATGTTGGTTCTGTAGCTTGGTGATTTGATGCGGTCAAGAAGGCAAAGCATGTCTGCAGTTGAGCGACATCGTCTAAAACCATATTGCCTATCACTGATTAATTGTATTATTCTCAAGATGCTTAATTATGTGGATTATTTAATATTAATTTCAAAGACACTTACCCAGAGTGTGAAGTCCTATAGCGTATTGGTCCTGTAGTTTGCACAGGATCATGAAGAGGCTACCTTGTTTTAGGAACTGGATGGATGTTTGCTTTCTTTCGCAGGGTACTGGGAAGCCTGAGGTATGAGTACACAGACGGAAAATTTTTTGGCCAATATCAGGAGCGAGCACCAAGGAGCAATTCTTAAGTACTATTGGAGGAATTTTCATCTGGACCAGGAGCCTTATCTACTGAGAGGTTCTGCAAAATAGTTTTGAACATGTCGGGTGTGGATCTTAAGTGAGGGAATGTTTTCAGGCGAATTAAAATTAAGTACAGGGACAATCATTGATTTATTTCATCTAAGGTTGAGTTGGTGGAGAAAATATCCGCAAGCAAACAGGTTAGCTTTATCCTCGTGGGGCTTCACCATTACAAGATTTGCCAGTCAGGAGATTTTTAAATGGGTGGAATGGATGAAGCAGTAGTGAAGTTGGAGTTTAAACTGGAGTTAAGAGGGTAGACCAAAATATTTTGTTATCATTTGGATTATTTAGAAGCTTTTATTTGCCCTGCTTTTTGTGGAGAAAAGTGTTGATTTAGTTAGGTTTAATTTACAGTTTTGGATATGATTTCTGATGTTTTCTAAAGTAATTAAAGGCTTCATGAGTTTTTGATCTTGTGTATGTCATTGTAGGCTATTGCCTTTTTTGTTTTCAGTTACTCTAGCACAATTAGGGTCAAACCAATTTAGGTGAATTAGATTCCTTTTACTGGTTACTTTTGATGAGGAATAAAAGTTTCCATTCCAATTTGTACAAATCTTGTATGTGGACCTCAAGGGTGGAGTGTGGCATCATTAGAAAAAAAGGAGAGTCCGGGGAATATCTAATAAAGAAACCTTGAAGACCCTCCCAGTCTGGCCCTATCGTAATGCCATCTTAGTCACCAAAAACAGGTTCAGAGTGGGCAAAGGTGTGGTAGGTGATAGACAGGTGGCCTGTTAATCAGAAAGTGGATCAGAAGATCCAAGCGGGGACCTCACTGTAACATCATAATTTGTCTGAATTGGTTGTTAAAAATAAGTCCAGTATGGTGGGAATTTATTGATTAGGATTATCTGGTACACGGGTGGGGTTGGTTGACTAGTTGAGTGAGATTAAATGAGTACCTGCCAAATAGCTCACATTCAAGACCAGCATCATCAGTCCCTGGCTGAATGAGTGAAGCCATTAAACATTATGGACATTAAAATCACCCAACACAGTGATTTCAGAAGAAGGCATTTAAGTTGAGGACACTGAGTTGTGAGGAACAGCGAATCAAAAAGACTTTGCTCTGGAGGAGTAATTTGGGGAACGGTAGATGCAACAAATCATGTATTTAAATTTATTTTAATAAATTATTTATTTTAAGGACTTTTTTCACAGGTATCAAAATAAGCTTGTATTGGGTCAATTAAACAACTGTAGTGACGAGGTATCCTCGGAGTGACAAATAGAATACCAATATATATTGTTCTGGAATTTTGTGTTCCAATTATTTTTACCCTGACTATTGCTGTAGTAAATTCGATAATCCCATCTTCTTGGGCCTAGTCACGTCAATAACTACAGTAACTACTTTGGTGGATCAGTTAGCCTCTGGTAGCAGTTACGGTTGATTTCTTGTTTACTGCCTTATTTTGTAGCACGGTTAAGGCTTGTGTGGTGGCAATTTTCCGCCACGGTGTCGAGGTGCTTCAGGGTGGACTTTGTTGAGTTTTGCTGAGACACTGTTAGCACTATACCAACATCAGCCACTGTGATAATCACTGATGGGGCATTGTCTTGTGGTAACGACTTTGTTTCGTACTGTGCTGCTAGTTAAAGACTGTAGCCACAGTGCTATGATTGCTGTGCCCTGTGGTGCAGTACTGTGATTGTACCCTGGAAAACCACATTCACTGTTGGACGGTTTGCGGTCTTTAAACCCGTATGTATATATGGGAAAAAATACGGTAACAAATTGTTAAGATATATCATGGTTTCAATGTAGTGAAACTGGTTAATACAATGTTAATGAAGTTATTTAGATATGATTTAATTAACCTGGTTAATTCTATAATGTACTTTAATGTTGGCCTTAATTTGTGTTTCTTATTATACTGCAAATACAAATATTTTAGTAGCTTAAGTTTTCCCTTTTCTTCTTCCTTACGTTGTGTTGTTGTTGTTGTGTTGTTGTTCCCCAAAGCTGCCTGGACCGAACAGCCCCAAGGGCCCAGAGCAATTCCAAGGCGCATAAAACGGTCCGCAAGCGCCCCCTTAGACAGAGGAACCACTCCCTGCCGACCACATATAAAGCCTGGGTGACCGAAGCCACTCCATGGCCGGGGAGCTTGAGGATGGGTGCGGAAAACGCCCGGGTTTCCGTACGTTGTTGTTCTTGTCTTTACACTTTGATCGGTGACTTTGCTTGTGCCTTGTGTTTGATTTTGTTTTGCTGTATTTCAATTTAAGTTTTTTCTTTTTCTCTACTCTTCCTCTTTGCTGGGATACCTTTTCCTTCCACAAGTGTGGTCTTCCCCATGACAAACTACATCCATACATACAGGTTTAAAGACCGCAATCGTCCACAGTGAATGTGGCGTTCCATGCGTACAATCCCAGTACTGCACACGGTGCACAGCTAATCATAACACAAGTGGCTATCAGTCTTTTAACTGCAGCACAGTTACAACAAAGTCTTGCCACAACAACTAGTAATTTGTTTTTATTTGCTATACTTGTCCCTTCTTCCCGATTCTCAATAAAAACTTTGTCTCCTTTCCTTCTCCTGTGTCTGGTTTTCTATGTGGCCATTTACTTACTTTCCATGTGGAAGTATGTAATAGTTGACAAAAAAAAAACCAACTGGATATCCCGCGCAGTTCTCCTTGAGGCAAAGCGACTTCCTATGGACTGACATTGATGGAAAGCCTTGATTTTGCAATAGAAAATTGAGTGTTGTTGCGGGTACTTCCTGGGGGCCCCCCGGCCTTGTTCACATTATCCTGCCCGAGCTCTTAACTGATTCCGATCTGGCATTCGTTATTTTTAGCACAAGAATAGATCTTGTTTTACTTCAATAGAGTCGACATAGTTTGTATTTATTTTTTCTAAAAAGAAATGGAGCAAGAAAGAACATTCAATGAAAATGTACCTCCAATCATGGACAAAACTATCACATTAGTATTAGAAATGTTGTGGATATCATGTTGGTGGGATTAGTTTTTTCTAAGTAGTTTGTGTGTGGTGTGTGTGTGCCCTGGTATGGTGGTTATTGACCGGCAACTACCTCACATGTCTCAATCAAGAAGGCTTGTTAACTGGAAATAATTGTGTTATTTGTGTTCAGTCCTTCATCCTTTTACGTCAATATTTCTGAAGCAGCTTGTGGGATCCTATTTTCCCAAAGCTATTTTGATAATCCACCCACATACGGGCTGCCTCGGACATAAATATATCTTGTTTATTATCCATCACAACATTTTTATTATTTTTCGCGAGGTTTGTTTCCGATAAAAGAGAGAAAACAGAAGACAACATGAACTGACACGACAACCAGACGACTCTGTGAAATATAGAATGGAGGGAAGGGGAGAAGGTATTATTGAAACTTAAAGTGAAAAGAACATTGAAGTATAGGAAACGTACAAGAATGGATTACAAATAAATGGGTCCCCACAAAAAAATTACAAACAAAAGCAAATAAAAATTAAATATATAACAGAAGTATAACAGTAAAACTATAAAGAAAACTATCGACTAAAGAAAGAGTATGCAATAATGTTATTAGACAATCAAAGAAGGATAAGAGGAATACACCATTGACAACAATAGAATTATTAGATGTCAATTAATGATTAACCCTTTTGAAGCTCCAATACGCGTTTCTGTTTCTGTTTCTGGATACTATTAGACGATTTTAATTCCAGATTAGTGAACGGTGGTATGGAAGTCAAAGGTTGTTGAGATAGAATTTAACCGCTTTTTAATACCCACAGATACTTCCTCACCCGCTGCATACCTCGGTTCTAATGATAGCCAAAATAAACTGCTAAAACGCATTCAGAGCTTCAAAGGGTTCAGATGTAACCTTGGTAGGAGAGGAGGACAAGGGATCAAGAACTGAGATAAATGAAGAACGCGGCTATATAGCGCAGGGAGGAATGTAATGGCTCTTTCATGATACAATCTGATAGAGAACGTAAAGGGGAACCGTCATGAGAAGGGTTAAAATGACTGTAGCAGTCATAGGAAAGTATAGCTATGAAATATTAGACATGTTGGAGATATATGCAGTGAAGGGTTAAAAAATGCATTTTTAAGAAAGAATAAACCAATGCAATATGATACTGTTGGAGATATATGAGTGCAAGTGGTTAAAATGAATGTAAAGGAAATTACTCTACAATAATCGTAAGTGTACTCGGAGGTGAAGGTGAGACATGACTGTTACAGGTATTGTCCTTGACCAACCAGCTGGTCAAGTAAACAACTTCTGGACTTGACTACCCAGGGCCGAGTTCTGGTGGAGGTTTTCGATGCTGCTGCTCTGTGTTCTCAGGGCTGGTGAAAGGGCCACGTTCTGTTACACTAGTACTCTAGTTGGGATACCGGGGGGTCTCTCATGTTGTAGCAAGGGGATGGGTTGATTTGGACTGTTTACTTTTACAGTGCTACTAAATTTCTAAGGAGGAAGAAATTGTGCCTTAATATACAGACCTCCAACACTAATAATATTTATCCGTTTTATTATTATTAATTTTGTTATTAATGTTTATTATGGATTATTATTATCTAATAACCAGGATAGTGTTACGCCCGAGTCAACACTGGTTCTATTATCAACTCCAGAATCACTGTCTCTGATGGGGCGGAAAAGTGTAAATGTTGTGTGTGTGTGTGTGTGTGTTGTGTGCTGTGTGTGTGTACTAGTCGAACGTTTTGGTGTGGTGTGTGTGTGTGTGTGTGTTCGTTCGTTCGATTGCGTTCGTTCGTTTCGATCGTTCGTTCGTTTCGTTCGTTCGTTCGTTCGTTCGTTTCGTTCGTTCGGGTCGTTCGTTCGTTCGTTCGTTCGTTTCGTGTCGTTCGTTCTGCGTGTCCGGGTAAGAGGATTATAGAGGTGCTATAAAGAAGTAAGGATGAAGATATAATGAGAAGGGGAACAGGGAAGGATTCATTATTCGAAGGGATTATTTTGAGCCAACATGTATTAATGAGAGAGGAGAGAGAGAGAGATAAATCATGTAGTTGTGATGGGGAGGACTAAATAACTAATTTATTTTGTATTTAATACATATAATCAAGTTTCCCCTTCTAGTATTTTTACTAATTGCCTTTTATATGCATATTTGCATATGCTATAACAAATTGAAAAAACCTGTACCATGCAATAGCAACGCAAGTCTATATTTATTATCATCAGTTAATAATATACAAACAAGTTGCCTTTAACTGTATCGCCCAACTTCATTAATTGTAATTATATATACAATGTTCAATTTAGCATTTGGAATTTATGAAACAAAAAGTGTCGTGTTCATAGAAAACACCATACACAAATCAAAATCACAATAACCTCAGAGCGATAATACTGTATATCAGATATTTATTGATTGAGATAGGTATATATTAAACGACCCATAAAAACTAGCCATGCCCGGAAGAGTAAATTACTAAATGAGTGACCAGTTATTACAAGGTTATCCAGCACCGTTAATAATAAAGTAAGATAATTGTTGGTGGAAACTAAATGAGAAAGACAGTTGTGAAACACAGTTATCCCAGCACCGTTAATAGTAAAGTAGATAATGTTGGTGGAAAGTGGTGGAACGGTGGCAAATCCGTTAATAATACTTTTAGTGAGACAAACTTTATCCTGGAAGGTCAAGTCTACGGAAGTACTTCCACAGTTTGTATGTCCATAATATCTTTCTTATAGTTTAGGTACGAACGATTCTGCCGATTACAATTGTCATTGACTAAAATATGATGTGAAATATGTTCCTAACCAGTTTTACTTGGAGGACTTTATATTGACACAAACATTTTTGGAGTCATTTCATTTTTCCCTCAAATGTGCACTTGTAAGATATGCGAGTTACAAATTCACTTATAATTGGGCGTGTTTAATCATATGGTAGCCACATTTAACAAGATAAATACCATGGGACTAAACCATATAATTTGATAATCGTTTCGCTCCACATTATCAACTTGTGGCGACTAATATTGATTTAAAACTAAGCGAATGCAGTAAATATATACAACTTCCACTCTAGCATTCTTTTAATTTTAGGGTTAGTTGAAGAGCGAGAATGTGACGTAGTATTATGTGTGTCTGTCTGTTTGTCTGTGGTCTTTGTAAGTATTACCATCAACCCTCCCATCATACAACCACCACCCACCTCATGTGTCCATTATGTCCATTATGCTTGAATGTTATTAGAGGGGAAGGAATACGAGGAGGATCTAAAGTAGATGATGAAGAGGACGAGCTGACGTAATTAATCCAAGATGGAGGGGAGATTAAGAAAGAGGAATGACTGGCCAGAGATAAAAAACAAAAAGTAAGAAGGAGAGAGACAGATTATGATGAAGTGATTGTGCTGTCTTAATTATTGATGTACTGGTTGATAAATACGTGTATGTTGTATGTGATTATTGTTGGTTCGTACTGGTGATAAACAACATGCATGTATGTGTATTATTGTTGGTGTACTGCGTGATACATACGTGTATGTATGTGTATTATTGTTGGTGGACTGGTGATAAATAGGTGTATGTATGTGTATTATTGTTGGTGGACTGGTGATAAATACATGTATGCATGTGCTATGATTGTTGGTGTACTGGCTGATACACATACATGTATGCATTGTGTATTATTGTTGGTGGACCTGCGTTGAGACAATACCTGTATGTATGTGTATTATGTTGTGGTGGACTGGTGATCAACCATGTATGTATGTGTCTGATTGTTGGTGTACTGGTGATAAATACCTGTATGTATGTGTATGATTGTTGGTGATGGTGATAAATACCTGTATGTATGTGTAAGTATTGTTGGTGGACTGGTGATAAATACATGATATGTATGTGTTACTTATTGTTTGGTGGAATGGTTGATAAAGTACATGTATGTATGTGTATTATTGTTGGGGGGAGTGGTGAGACATACATGTATGTATAGGTATTATTGTTGGTTGAACTGGTGATAAATAAATGTTATTAGGTGTATTATTGTTGGTGTACTGCGTGATAAAATAAAATAATGGATGTATGGTGGTAGATTGGTGGTGGAATGGTGATACAATACATGCTATGTATATTGTGGTATTATTGTTGGTGGACTGGTGATAACTACATGTATGTATGTGTATTAGTGGGTGTGGAATGGTGAAAGATATGTATGTATGTTATTATTGTTGGTGTACACTGGTGATAAATACATGTATTGTATGTGGGGTTGTATTAATGTTGTTGGGGGACTGGGGATCACATACATGTATGTATGTGTACTATTGTTGGTGGACTGGTGATAAAT